>JBAJNP010002053.1:0-52241 GCA_036877545.1 Yasuhikotakia modesta | reverse complement strand
ATAATTGAATTTGCCCAGATGTCAGGGGAACACTTACAAGAACCCTTCAGAGGTGCAGCTGAGGTTCCCTCAGGATAAGACGTGTCACCTGAGTTCTTTGTCTTACGGTTGTAGGACATCTGGACTAACTTTACAGGTCAGTCACAAGACAGGAAGCCCCTTTAATCCATTGAGCTGTGAAGAGAGAGGGATATTTCATGAGTTTCAACACAGTAGCTGCCCACAGCCTAATTATAGCCCATCAGTTTTTACCCATCCCTGAAGACTTTAATATGAGGGTCATATGAGGCCCATATCTAGTTTGTAAATGATGTTTTCTTCTGGAGATGTGCTTGTAATGTTAATTAAAATAGGAAAGTATTTGCAAACAATAATAATCTTGCTTAACTGGCGCAATTGAAGATAGACAACATTTATTAAAGAAAATATGCAAATCAGCACAGAGAACATACCTGTATATCATAGATGATGATTGTTTAATAAAAAGAAGAAGATAATGAGTATTTTTAGCATATGTTTAATAAATTAAATAAAAGAAAGAAGGAACAGATCAACTCTCACTCTTCTAAACATTCTGTGTGGCCCCAGTTTTCTCACATGACCGTAGAATTAGCATGAAGGGTTAGGGGTCAAGTGCTTAAGGTGGCATCTCAGAGCAGCCAACTGGAAAGCTTGGAGTTCAAAGGTCGTGGAAAATATGCTTGACTGGTTGACTTGTAATACAAATCAAATCAGCTGCTATAGCTGTACAGCTGTTTAAATCGACCCAGCCTAGCAGATACAACACAAGCTCTCACAATATTTCTCTGCATTTTCATTTTTAACCTTTTAAATAAGAGATTCACAGAATCTGCATGGTACAAAATAGGGAAAAGCAGATAGGAAACGTTCTCAGAACGTTGACAAAAAGTTCTCAAAATGATGAAACCAGAGCAGTAACGTTAATATAATATAAAAAACTAGGCATTTTGAATGTTGAATATTTGAACGAACATTTTTGAAACGTTAGAGAACAAACCAATTCTTAGCTGAGACGTTGCGACACTGATTCTAGTGTAATTTTATTTTCCCTCTGTGACTTTGAAGTTAAAGAGCCTTTGACCTTGTCTTCACAAGCATTTGTATGACTGTGATTTATCTGTCAGATTCATTTTGCTGGCTGCATTGAAATGTGTTTAAGATAGAGGCCTTCAGGTCAAAGACACGAGCCAATAAATTGAAGGGGAAAAAGAGGGGCGGAGTTAAAGCAAAATCTCAGAGGACACTGTCACAGAAAGTATTGCATTTACACAAATATGTAGTGTTTAAATAACTTATATGTTTGTGGGATCAACGCAACAATCAAAAATTTAGTTTATAGCAAACAAGTGTTGCAGATGTGTGTTAACTTGCTGTCGTACAGAGAACCATCTTTAGATGGTGAATTTTAATAAAATCAATAAGTGTTTCTTAAACCTCTAAGCTAGCAGGTTTGGTCATTTTCAGTTTTGCATGCATGGCAACAGTGTAGAGCTCTTTACACATATATTTATCCACAAAGCATAAATTTATCTACAAAGCACATCATTTATCAGAGCCACACACAGAAGTTAAACTCCAGAGATCGCAAATATGCAAAACCATGATAAAGACCAAAAACATATCTTGCAAAATACAGTTTTATGGGATTTTTTAAAAATTTAACCGCAATTTGCAGGAAGTTATTTTGCACCTGTTTGTTATGAATCACATTAAGATATTTACAGTACTTCTGTCTGACAGTTATCTAGAAGTATTTCAGATAGATTTCAGGTAAGAACTACATCAGGTGGGGGTCTTCATGGATGTACAAGCTCATAAGATGAATGTTTATGTCTTGTAGTTTACAAGCTATTTAATCTGCCCGGTTTCCGTGCCCTTGGCAGTGGACGGTTCTGTGGGTCGTTTCATCTGAACCCGAGCCCGGCTGGTCATTCATCTCCTCATAGTCAGC
Organism: Yasuhikotakia modesta; assembly: GCA_036877545.1. Lineage (NCBI taxonomy): Eukaryota > Metazoa > Chordata > Actinopteri > Cypriniformes > Botiidae > Yasuhikotakia > Yasuhikotakia modesta. Next base: position 50,269 of record JBAJNP010002053.1, on the reverse strand, counting down.
TAATGCAGAGAAGTTACCGGAGCGAAAAGCTGTCAGGGCTGTTTTTTATTCATCCCTCTTTTTTCCGCATACATTTCAATTAGAGGGTCTCGGGATGCTACCGTTGCGCCAGGAGAAGCCATCAGTTAATACCCCCATCTGTAAGATAAATATTAGCCCCATCGCTGCTGCTGCTATCGATTTCTGCTGAGGTTAAAAGCTTTTAGGACCTTGGCTTGAATATGGGTGTTCGACTACTTCCCTACACCCCCACGGTCAGATCGGACGGGGGTCCGGCCCAGACAGTTGAATTCTGTTTCTTGATTTCTTCCCCCATATGTGATTAAATGTTGCCTTTTTCCCGTCACCTCAACCTTAACCCTGGACCTCTCTTCTCCTGGGTCACGAAACCTTGAACCCAATTACACGATAAGGTTACTTAAAGGTGACCCTCGCTTTGCTTCACTCAGCTAAAGGACGGGCGAGAAAACGGTCGGCGCAGCTGATACGCTTCCAGCTAATTCACGGGGGTTGACAAAGGTCGCTCTCAAGCCATAAAGTACAGCTTCGATCTTTCATGCAAAATGAAACTCAGCAATACAGAGAGACAGTCAGGCAGAGAACTAAGAGCAGCCTCCTATCCCAACAACATTTTTAATACATTACACTTAACTTGGTGTTAACAGTCATGCGCTTCCAAAGTACACACACTATTGACTTATGTGTCATTGGCACAGACAAAACGGTTTAAACACACAGAAACCTGTCTGCGTATGTATTGTGTCATTAATGATGTAAGCTGTAACTTTTTATGAGGTTTAAAAGAACAAAAATGTGTTATTGAGCAAGTGTTCAAAACGGTCTCCCTGATACACAATAATGATTTATAATCTGAGCTGAAATTTTCCTGCTTCATTTCACATATTAAAATGTAACCTGCAATTTTGTTTTCAAACAGAGATGGCAGTAGAGAAGCAAACATCACATATTGCAGCTTTAAAGCTCCTAAACAAAACGTTAGTTCCTTCCAGAATTTCTGAAAACAACAATAGGAAGTTTATGAACTATTTCACAAAATTCACTACTACAGGATACACAATATTACCTCATGTAAGGATAAATCTCATAAAATCTGTGCCAAAGTCAAAAACGTGCCCATATTTGACCATTAGATATTTTCCTAAGGACTTTCTATGCTATTAGAATGGATTATTATTACTGTATTTACTTGCATTGTCACATGATCAGCTACACTGCCTTTTAAGAAAACATATGATTTAAATTAAACAACAGTTAAATAACAATTTGATAGCAAGGGATTTTTCTCTTATAATAAAATCAGACTGTGTGATAGCTGGACGTTTTGCGCCGACTGCAGTGAGGATAAATGTGATTTTGTGTTTTCATTGCCTCAAGAATTTTATTTGTTCGTTCCATTATCTGAAAGAATCGAGCGTCTCACAGCTGAAGAGCTAAAACTGATCAACGCTATGTGTTCATGTTAAGATTTAAAATAGGTCATTGAATTTGTGTGAAAGATAAAGAAACTCTGATTGAAATCTTATTCTATGACGCCAGACCAGTTTATTCAAATGATCTGTGTTTACCTGTATAGACTATGTAAATAATACAAACTAGAAACAGTGAGAGATTCTGCTGGTATACTGACAATGAAAGTTAAACAACCCAACTGTAGTTTTTAATACATCGTCTGTGTCGTCTAACTGCTTAATGCCAGGAGAGAGAGAGAGAACGAGAGAGAAGAGAAAGTGAGAGAGAGAGAGAGAATAGCCGTTGACCGTGGATTGAACCTTCTACTGCACTGAGAATGAACCCTCAACACGAGGACCATCGGTTACGCGTCTCCCTGGGAGATACAAACAGGGGCAGCCAAGCCGAGCACCGACACACAAGCATTTAACACACACATCTCCCGCTACACACACACCTGCGTACACACACTTTTCACACACTTTTCCCGCTTTCTCACACCTGCAAATGTAGGTACAGCGGCAGTCATCAGCCGTGAAGATCAACACATACGTCAGCTTTTCAGTACACCGTCTAAACACATGCAGCGACCAGTACAACATTTTATGGGATTTATTGAGGATACATAAATGCTATTATGACACACACACACACACTTTATCAACAGCTCTATAAACCTCCCAATAGGGTTCGCACAAAAGTGTGATTGCAAAATGCAGTGCAGGGGTCAGGGACGGGTCGGAGGCGTACATACCAGTGCTGTATCTGTTTGCTATTCTATTGCAAACGTCAGAAGGGAGGGAGTTCAGCGATGATTAGCGACATTCGGAGGTGAAAGCAGATTTGCTGGTAGCAGCGCTCCGGAGACGAGAGAATCATGCGTGACGTGGGGTAAACGTGAGCCTGAGGGTGACAAGCAGGGGTAAATAAAAAGAAAAGCCTTCAGGAAACATAAATGCAGGGATATTAGAGGACTGGCAGTGTGATAAACAAAGAAAACACACACATGTGACGTAACACAGGGTGATTTTGTTTTCCTTTGCCTTAAACAAGTAGAATTTTTAAAAGACATATTTTTACTTTAGAGATCATTTGGTAAATAATTTTTAAAAACACTTTAACCAAATAATAACTTCTGTATGCTTTGATTTCATTTCAGATGAAATAATTTCACAATCCAATCATTTCTCAAAGTTTTAACATTATTCTCTCACCAAATTCTCTCACCAAACATTATTCTTCTTTCACCAAATTAAGCTTTTTGCATTAATGAAAAAACACGTCACCAAAAATACTTTGAGGCCTTAAACCATTACAGTCTCACTGTAAAGTAGAAAACCAGAAGCCAAGGACATCTTACACAGAAACAAATGGAGAAACAACTGGGGCTCAAATGTCTCTGAGGTCAGAACAGGTGTTGAGAGACGGTCGCTGAGACAGCTGCTCTATTCCTGTGTCCACAGCAGAGCCGGTCCGACTGGACTGCCACTAAAGTAATGACAGATGGACAGGTGGGAAAACCTTTGAAAGACCCAAAGCTTTGTGTTTTACACAAATGGGTCAAGGCCTAGCTGTGATATATAGTCCAGTTAGGCCCTGCTGGTAGATTCCTTGCCATCCATAATGTTTGCCTCACTATCGCCACCTCTGTCTGAAACATAAAATTGCAGGTTAGTTTACATACTTGTGTTTATGTTAGCGAAAATTATGAATTATTATTATAGATATTTATAATAATAAATTGCTGTAAATCGCTGTAAAGGGACCATTTTAAACACGATTCTGTTTTGGAAACAGTGCCGATAACGTTTTGTTTATTTTTTACCAAAAAATATTAGAGATTTCAGATTTAATGACAGATTTAATTGAGTTTTATGTAGTTGTTGTGGGACTGTTTGCCCATTAAAAACATACAGGCCAAACATTATACATGTCAAAAATATTTCTGTATATTATTGAATGTTTGTCAGTGATAATATTTAAACCAAACTAAGAGTGAGCTGATAAAAACAGATCAGTGATAGTTTAGTTATGGTTCAGCTGCCTGTACGTTTTATATGTGTTGTTTGCTAATAGTGTTTTGATGTTCTTTGGAGGAAAGATTTATTCACTCTGATGAGCAATTTCCGCACACACGGATTTGTGGAAAAACACTGCGACTCATGCAGCTGCAACAGCCCGCACCAATTAGCATGACTGCGACCTCACACATCCGGGTCACTGCATCTGAGCGCAGACACAAAGACAGAGCCGGACCCGGAATGCCAGTTTCCAATTACCCTGCAGTGGGATCCGCACAGAACATAATTCTGCAGGTGAGAAGTTGGATGGGCTTCTGTGAGCCGCTGGCTGAGACACAGTGACCCTCTGTGCCGTTGGTTTAGAGTCGTCTCTGATGAGAAACGCTCAGGGCACAAACCAAACAGCACAGACTGAAGAATTCAGTGCCATGTGTGAATGATGATGGGCTTAATGAGTCAATCATGATACCCACAATACCATATATCATGTTATATACATTCTAAACCTATATAATCTCATGTAAACATGTTATTTTCTGTGGAGAGCAACCTGAGAAATTTAAGAGCCGCCACTAGCAACTTAAAAATACGATTTTTGACATCTATGATAAATTATATTGAAAAAGGTTCTACTAACATTTATGCAAGAGAACCTGCAGAGAACATTGGTCTATATGATCATGTGACTTCTCAATGTGAAGTCACTAAATAATGACAGAATGTTCTTTGGTCCACTATTGAACAAAATCTGTATCCCAGACACATTAACTGCTCAAAACACGCATGTTTTACGCTTGGTAAATATTTCTGATCAATTGCCAAAGTGTGACAATAACACATTTTGCCCAAAGGCCACAAGAAATTAAGAGTATTTCTCTCTCTCTCTCTCATCCCAGCCCAATCTCTGATCTGTTCAGGTCAATGGCATCTCATCTGTGCAACAATTACCCTGCTTTTACTGTACTCCACCGCTCAATGGAGTATGACTGTGATCTAATGCAGTAGCTCCATCAGTCCTGGTTCAGCCGGGTTCACACACGCATCAGGAATCAATGCGCCACTCTGCAGAGAAACACAGAGTTTGTTAGTAATGAAATCTGTGCACAAAGTTCAGCGAATTTCCTCACAATTACTGCCTCCCCAGCTAACAGAGAACAATGGCTAACAGTGTCTAAAGTTCTCTCAAAGTTATCAAAAGCAGTCTTGCGGTAATGTTAGGAGAACATTGATAGATTGTTATATATTCATATATTGTATACCAAAAACATCAGGCTTAAGTTGTAAGTGGAACATTTTAGAAACATTACAGAATTAAAAATGTTTAAATAATGTTCTTATAAGCAAAAAAACTGGATGTTTTGAGCGCTGTTTGAATGCTGGTAACATTACTACACTGTTCTCTTGTGACTTTCTACTTAGACTTCCACTAATGGCACCGATTCTGGGCAACACTGATGGGCCTTAAGGCCTTACGATGATGACTTTTTGGGTCAAATGGCGCCCAAGGCCAAGACAACCAGAATGGTGGAGAAAGAGAGAGAGAGTTGAGATATTGAGGAAGCAAAACGGGGGAGAACACACAAAGTGGAAACAGACGTATCTAAAAATAAGCCATCTAAAATATTTAAGTTACTGACCCAGAAACTGTCACAGTGTAATGATATCTGCGCTCCAGCAGAGGAGTCGGCAGCAGCAGGAGTATGATATCATTCATGTGGAGTATGGAAATCATAATGAAACAGGAAGAGAATCCTCAGGGGAAATTTGGCGGCAAACATTTACAAAAAAGCCCTGAGAAACTGGGACATTTAATCTCTCTGTCCACTCAATGCAGCGAATGTCACCAGTTATCAGTATCTCACAAACAATATCAAATAGTTTGGTAAACAATATCTCACAATATCTTAATTTAGAAATAAACAGTCAAGCTCATGATAAACAAGAAACTGACCGATAGAAAAATTAAAATTTCATATAGTTAGTGATTATAATTTATATTTATATTCATGATATGATGTAAAGTGGTGTTTAAATATGTTGGTTTTTATACCAATACCCAAAAATGTGAAAAAAAACGGCTTACCCAAAAAATGAAAAAAGAAAGTCATTTCCTCACCTCATCTCCAGCCTGTAGGACTTTCAACTTTTCTGTCAACCACAAAATCCAAGATACGTTTTATCTAAAGCAGAAAAATATCTTAAAAATCTTTCACCACAGCTCACCCGCCCCACTGAGAATCTACAGATCAAACATAAAATTTGCTAAAGAAGGGAGATTATTTTCAAATCATTACAGGATTATTCATGCCCTTATTTTGCTTCAGTAATGCTGAAACTCTTGCACTTTTGTAATTACTGTTTGAGAGTTGCCCTGGGGCAGTTGGAAGGCAGCACAACACCATCAATATTGATGCCCTGTGGCTTAACCGGGTTTTTGGAGAGACGTTCTCGCACATCAATATTGATGCTGTTGCCATATATCCACATCACGCCCTCTTAAAGGATTTATAACAGCCGGGGCAAGGGCACGCCACTGTGTTAAAACGCTGTGGAAATTTTGCCCAATGATTGCGGTGGAGAGTTTTTAGTCATGGGATTGCGGTTTCAGGAACTGTGACTTGGAATATAACAAGATCTTCCAAATAAAAAAATGGGAAACCTAGTTAAGTAAGATTACGCATTTTGCCTCAATATTTGCACCATTTGTGCCATTTAGTCCCTGCATGGCTTCGCCTGAAACAGCTGCAGGGCAAGAGACTCCTGACAGCCAAAAATGAGAGACCTCATACACACAAAGACTGACCTCAATTCAGTCTGATGTCTCAACTATTGATCTCACCAGCACCGGCCGAGCGACCCTCTCAGAGACAGACAGCTTGCCCTTGCGGTCGGCGTTCAAGTTGACACACAATAGCTCCAGGCGCCCTCGTTCACTCTCATTGTTAACATTTTAAACATGCATTGCCGCCGCGGCCTTCAAACAATCCGCACCCTCTCGCGTCCCTCAGACCTCACAGTAAATTGAAATGGTGTCATACCAGACAGAGGTTAAATGTGAGCGACTCAAGCGAAGTCATTTGTTCAGAAACAGCAGCTCGTGTGTTTGCTGTAGTGAAGCTGAAAACATTCGCTGTCAATACTGAATGTTTAATGGGGACACAAGATTTGTCACCAGTTACAGACTGAAAACTCACATGCCGATTAAAACCACAGAATAATATAAATAGTCACATTGAAAGCAGAGTCAGTGAAGTGGTGTTTTAAAATGTTTATCAACCCACATGTGTAAAAAACAAAAACATGATTATTTTAATATGACTACATGTGACTCGACTGGATCTCTTGTCATGTTTACATGTATCAGTTTATGTGTTTTTTATTTAAGTAACTTAAAGCTAATTTACAAGTCCAGATATCGTAAGCAAAATTCCCTTTTAAAGACTGAAATTATTTTAAAACCCATTTCAACAGTCAGTGAAGATCATTCGAAAATGATTATTATAAAACATAAAAATATAATTGATGTAAATATTTAAGGTGTACAGAAAATATTTAACGTCTTAAACTGCTTAACATTTTAAAACCATTAAACTAAAACGTTTGAAATGAAATCCACGTGAACTTCAGCTAAACGTTTGATAGAAATCTGTGATGTACTGGGACATAAATCCAGACAATGAACTTACCTGTAGCGCTGCGGGTCCAGCAAATGTATGTGAGGTAATATTCTGCAGTGTTGTGTGGAGAGGTCACTGGTAAACTGAGAGTGACGGCCCTGAAATGAAGATATAAGTCATTTTCATACTGGCTGTTCTGTCGCAATACTAATGCAAGATAAGGTTTGGAAAAGAGCCACAGGCCACAGGCTTGAGTTATCAGCCTGCCAGTGGAGCTCTGCATAAAGACACTATACAGACACTATCATTCATATATTTTATACAACTTTTATAAAATCAACACAACAATCAACACAACAGCAACTTATCAGCAATCACATAACAGATGTCTGTGTCTGTTCTTTTGTCTGTTCATTTTTGCTGCTTTTGACTTTAACATGCCTAAGGAAAAACATGCCCATCTCTGTTTGAACAGAGATGGCGACAGAGAGGCAAAAGTTACAAATTTTGGCTTTAAGGAAATAAATGAGTCACTTTTGAAATCATGTTGACTAACTACTTCAACATTCCTGATTGTATTGCAAAAGTTTTTGTTTATCCAGAAACTCTTCATGACATTTAATCCAAACGTCATAGTTTGCTCTACTAAACAATTTTCCCACTGACATCACAGAATGACACACTATTGCTTAATGTTAACAAATAGCTGTTTAGGGACCGTTAGTAAACTTACGTCCGGCTCCAGCTTGTTAGATACGACTGTCACTCCGAAGATCTTTCCTACAGAACACCAAGATAACATTAAAGATAAAGTGATAAAGCACTGAAGGTTTAGCCAAAGCTTGAGTTGGTCAGAGACAGATCTGAAGAGATGTTTGAACTCTACTATGGGGAGAAACGGTGCAGACATCAGTAATTTGGCCACTATGGGAATATCAAGAAACAGGCAACATTTCAGGCAATATATCTAAAGCTAATTTCTACCAAATGGAGCTAAATCTGTGAAATAAACACTAATTGCCATATGATACAAAGAGACGGTTTCTCTTAAGAAAGCATTTGGTGGTTTATTACACTGAAATTCTGTTTCTATGTGCTGGTTTGTATAAAGCAAATGAAAATACAAATCAATGTTCTGGTGAAGTGGTTGCAAATTTACACCCTGAACTTTGCTGGTCAGCTGCAAAATGGAAAACTTAGCCATTAATTCAAATATAAGCAAATCTCAGAGGAAACCCTGTTTCAGTCAGTCAGAGATCTGCGTTTTGGGTTCCCAGTCATTTCAAGAGGTCTTGAAAACAAGAAAAGGTTTGGCCTAAATTGGACTGTTTAAATCTGTATAAAAGAAATAGACTATAGAAAGTTAAATTTGTAATAAAATGTGCAAAACTCTGCAGTGCACTCAGAAACAACAGCAGAAATTCTGTGCATGACAGATTTTATTTCATGAATTCATTTTTGCAAACCTAAAATACAGAAAAAAAACATTTTTATAGAAATATTCTGTGAACTAACACAACAGGTCCTGTCTCCAAAGGTCCTAATGGCTTATATATGAAAACACTGCCTTATATTCTGTAGTGCCATGTTTAAAAACATGAAAATGGGGTTTAAACCATTTTACACAGCAGGAAAGTCACCAAAATACTTGATGATACTTGTGTTATACAATTTATCTGGTTTTCAAAGGCAGACTATTGGCATTATTGAGGTCTTGAGTTTATCCGTTTAGGGTAAATTAGGGCAATCTGAGTCATTTTTTACACAAGTCTTCAGACAAACAAAAGTCACTTTATTCATACAACACAGCTAGAATGACACATTACGTGTGATAAGGCAAGAAATTACCACATTTCCAATGTCTCAAACACCCTATTTTACCCCAGTGTTTCTCTTAAATCTGCAGGACATAAATACCTGCACCAAACACGACTGACACGTGTTGTGTCTGACAATACAACATTCCACCTGGATTTGTTGAATATTTGGATGTAGCTGAGGGGGGAGTGAAAAATGAGTGTATCTGGCTGGTTTCAAGTGCCTCTTTCAAGTTCTCCCACTTTATCAGAGACCTAATTGCAAACAAAAACCAACAAGACAAAAGATGAAACAAAATTTCACCTCAGTCTTCTGAGAGTTCAGGTGCCTGTCCTGCTTTGGAAAGAAGTTCTCTCCAAACAGACCAGGAAGAGTTCAGGATTTCTGGGACCACAATAACAAAAACTTTGTCCAGCCCAAAATTCAGCTGTTGGGATGTTAGTTTGTTTTCACTTTACACATACAGACAGAACTTTGACTTTCTCTTCAAAACAACTTTTCAAAGTCCGACCAAAGTCAACAGCTTTGGCATCAGCTTTAATGGCTTCAGGTTGAGTCGCTGTACGTCTGGCCATGTCTTCAGTTACAGAAATGAGTTCCAGAATCTGACAGTGTATAAACGACGTGGTCCGTTTCCATCGACAAAACAAATGGCTGGTGCTTCTGATAACTGAGTGGGGATGATGTGGCAGAAAGAGTCGTGGCTTACTGACAGATTCTCTGCATCAGCCACGACCCTTAAGTGGCAGGGGTGTGATATGAGCCGTGGGATGGGCTCAGGGCCCGTTCTCATTGTAATGGAGCGAGATGGGCCGATCTCTCTGTACAGGCATGTATGGCCAGTTGTAGCTTGAGCCAGACAGCAACATGTCCCGCAGAAGAGTCTCGATTGGCGTCTTGCCCACCAGACGCACGAAGAAGAGTTGCTCAATGACGGGGGAAGACACGATACGGAGAGAGGGCAGACGCAGCAACAGGCGGCCGAATCGGTTGGGTTGGTTGGGGTACTGGTTTCGGACGTACTCCTCCAGAGCGCACTGAGATTTCTCCTGAATGCTCTCCACATGAGCAACATCAGACAGACCCATCGCATCTACAGGAGACAAAAACACAACATTAAAATCTGGGTTCAAAGCAAACAAAAATCTGTTACTGAGCAACACCACAGATCAGTATTTAAAACTCAGTGTTAGTTTAAATTATCCTGATCTGCTGACGTTTATACTGTAATAATCTAAATGTCTAATCTGAGCTGTCTCAGAAATGCCAGTTTGTCTTTATTTGACTTCAAAATGCAGCAGTACATAAACCTGCAGTTTTATGTGTCAAACACAGATGGCTGTAGAGAGCAAAAGTTAGATACTGCAGCTTTGTGAATAACTACCATCTAGAAAATGTAAACGTTCTGAGAATGTTCCGTTAGAACCGCTTGGATGTGTGCAAATAAAATAAAAATGACTACAATGACCCAATCATGTATTTTAGAACAGCATGTTTAATGTTTTATATTTTAAAACACACACCATGTTGTTTTAGCACATGCATCACCTGGTTAAACTGGGTTGATGGCGGTTAGTAAATAAGATGCAGTTTTATTGCTGAGAACATGGAGCAACCGTTTTGTGAATTTGCCCCTAGAGTCTTTTACTCAAGTGTATAATATTGTCAGTGGAGTTTTAACCCGTGACCCTCTGTCTTATTCGTTGAGCCACGCCACTTATGGTGGGTCGACACATACACACGGACCTGCTGGGTCTCAGTTCTGATAACAAAAGATTAATTGCTTCATATTTCTATGAGGGCAAAGAGACCCGCTGAGCGTGACACAACCGCTGCTTCTGTCTGAGCTCGGATAAAGACGTCTACAATTACTGTAGCGGCGCTGTGTGAGGGGGAGGGATGGACGCCTCCGTCTCTGCTGTAATGTCAGTGCTGACAAGCCTTGCGTGTCTCTGCGCTGGTTCTTCTGTGTGAACACACTGGGAACCGCTGCTGTGATGCGACCCGGCAACTGGCTGACATTGGAGGCCTGGTTTGGTGATGCTTTGTACTAACATTACAGGCCACAAGAGCTTTCCAGTTAACAATTTTAGGCTGTAAGAACGTTTTTGCAATGTTTACATTAAGTAATAAGATGTACTGTAATTTACATAAATGCATATTTAATGCATACATAAATATAAACGTAATGAAATGTCACATAATACAGAAGATTTTAAAATGTTCCACTAACTAAGAAAAATGTTTTTGATATGAGATATATAACATAAAAAAATGATACTGCAACAACCTTTTCTTGATAACTGAGGAAACTTTAAAAGAACGTAAGCCAACCTTCTAAAAACGTTCTTTGTTAGCTGGGTTGCCTATCCTTGTTAGCTAATGCCGGCAGGGGGGCTTGGACTGGAATTGGGGGACGGATCACATTGATGCCCTGGGCTACAGAGGTTATGTAGGTCACCGGCGGACTGCGTTGAATCCGTGGTGCTGTATCTCAGCATGCATAATTCAGTCGTGTTGGTGGGAGTCGGGCGGGGCGGGGGGCTGCTCGTCTGGTTTCAATAATAGATGTAAGCGTGAAGGATTGAGAGATAAAAAAAATGAATCGAGGGTGGTGGGTTCAGCCATCAGTTTGGAAAAGTGCAGGTCTGGGCTGGAAAAGGGTTTCTAACAGCGGGGCAGGCAATCAGAAATAACCTAATGCAGTGGGTAAGACATCTGAGATGCTCTGAGCTAAAGGGTTCCACAGGTAACTCTCATCTTTACTCTTATGCATTTCCAAACCTGTGTGACTTTTTTCTTGTGAGAAACACAGAAAAAGATACTTTGAAAAATGTCTCAGTGGTTTTATGTTCATAAACTGGAAGTCAAAGGGTGCTACTGTCATGTGGTTAGCAAGACACTTCCAAATATCTTTGCTAATGTTCCTCAGAAGCACAAAGTCAGTAAATGATTCATTTAATGTTTGTTATGTAACTTTTCTACTGAAGTGACAAATAAACAGTAAACAATATATACAAATGAAATGATGTTCTTACCAGAGGTGAAGAGCACAATGGACTTCAGACAGGAGTATTCAGCCGTGTCCACCTGAAGAGCTTTGAGTTTCTCCACCTGTTCCTGGAAGACACGTATGTGGTCCATGAAGGCCACCACCCGCTCGGCTGACATGGGGGAGGCGTGTAGACCAGCTGCGGCCAACAGGGGAGCCACATGCAGTGGCATGGAGCACTGAGCAGCATTCAAAACGAACAGCTCACTCCACGACATGCGCAACAGCGCCACCTAGACACAAAAACACACACCATTAAACCCCAAAACACACTCTATTAACTCCTGAAGACAACAGAATGTGGGCATTTGTGTTAAAACTGATTAAAAATGTTTTTTTCCCATCCTGATAGCAATAAAATAAACTGGTATATTGTTATATTTTCTATGGACTATAAAATGTTTAGTGCACATCCTATAGCATCGCACTAGATTTCTATACAACCGTATAGCAACCGTAAACTGTTCCATCATCCGGAATTACCTGATCCATGAGCTGAAGGTCAGGGAAGAAAGGAATGTTCTTTGCCCATTCCACCGCGCTGAAGAGCAAGCGAGCGGCCAGCTCACAGATGTTCTCGATGCCCATCAGGTTGTTGGACTGCATGCACTGAGCGCCATAGCGGGAGGTGGGGTACGGCTCGGCCCGCAGCAGCAGCGAGATGAAGCCGGAGAGATACGGCTGCCCGTTGTAAGTGTCGCCACCGTTGCTCAGATACTGTCCGGGGCTGGACTGTGAGTTGGACATACGGCCTCGCTGAACGGCTGAAATAAAGAGCAAAGAGCTGTTAGAAGTGAACAATGTTAGATTATAAGAACGTTTACCTAATGTTTTCCTCAGCCAACGCTCTGCACGCAAAAATAAGTTACTTAAGAAAAGTTTGGTTTGTTTTGCTTGTTTGTGACTGTCAAGCTGTTAAACTATTCTGTAAAACTTTATCACACATCAGTACAGATCACCTCATGATGCTAAAGATGCTAAAGTGAGTGAGCTGGGAAACCCTACGAGAGGAACTGGCCGCTCACACGTCCTGAAACAAATGATTCAGCCAAAAGTGAAGCACAAACACTCCTGCAACAATCAAGTTAAACATCCATCTTCTGAACAGCTGTTAAACTCTCCTGCTGTCTGCATTATAACTCAATCTGTTATATTGATGAAAATCCAGAGAGGTTGTTCTGTCACCTCATTTAAATATCCACTCACCTCGTCTGTTTCACTTAAACCTGACACAGTTTTTAGCATTCAGTACCAGTACAGAGATGCACACAGACATGATTAATCAATAAGCGAACATGCTGATCACATGACATCCACACAGAGGTCAAAGGTGACTGCAGCTGGACTTTCCTGTTTGTCTCACTGTTTGCTCTGTCTTCTGAAACAGGTTGTGATGGAGCGTCTACATTCCACAAAAGCAGGAGGGTGGAGTAACGCTTAATGTATGAGTTTAATGTAAAGCCACATTTCTGCACAAACATTTAACATCACTAACATACACCAACCAACTGACACATTTATTCTGGTTACATGCAAGTCAGTAAATTTGAGTGTACAGAATTGCACAGGTCCACAATTCTGTGCTGGTATAAATGCATATTTTTCCATTATTCTGTCATTTAATTAAGATGCATCACAAAAGTGAGTGAAATATTACAGCATGTCAGACTGACATTCACGCTCCCGGTGAACTCACGGTTTTCCAGCATGATCTGATAAACGGATCCAAAGAGCATTTTGCGTGGCTCACTGTTGGCAAAACGATCTGTCCTTTAAACAAACGCATTAACACGGCCATCATCGCCTATTTGTTTAGATTTGACTAGAATGTGCTGAATGTTACATTTATATTTACAGTCATTTATTTAGCACACGCTTTTATTCAAAGCGACTTACAAATTTACATTTGACATTATTTTACACAACATTAAACAGAGTTAAACATTAGCGATTAGCCTGGCGTTTACATACATATTAAACGTTACATGTTTTTTCTATACTTTATATGCTTCTATACATTTTCTATGCTTTGTTTAATTACAGGTCATTAAATAGGTAAATAATCATATTTCTGTGACTGTATTTGACTAGATTAGAAAATTCTTCACATGACATCAATCACAACATAAACTGTATATCTGTATTTTATCTATGGAAGGTGCAGGTCTATACATTTAAGGTTATAGATGTAAGGGTTTGTGTTACTCAGTGAATCAGTCTCTGCTGGAAGTCACCTGTTCAACTGGTACAACAGCAGGATTAGTCAACTGAGCAGGTGTCTGGCTGTTATTTACCCAAACCCCACAGAGACACACATTTGGACTTTGCTGTGATCCTGTCTATTATTAATGTTTATTCTGCACTGACCTGTGTTTCACCTGCATACAGGAAGCGAGTGATTCACAGGTCAAGGGATGAAGTCACACTGTTAGCACGTTTCGGTGCGACTGACAGGCTCTGTTGACCGCATCCGTGACATCATTTCCTGTTCTGATCAGACATTTTCGCACCCTGTGCAGCTCTGCACGGATGCGTACGAAAGCCGCTTAAATGATAGATTTTAACCAGATATACTTAACCATGCAAAAAGGTGTAGGTAGTTGTGGCCTGTTGCTATGCAGTTGCTAAGGTTTTAAGCAGCTGCTTAATGGCTCAGGTCAGAAGTTTTATCACCCGCCAGGTGAAACTCATAAATCTGATTGCTTAAGCACAGAAAGTAATAGCGCTTCTCTTGAGAAGTTGCACAATTTGCGTTGACAATTTGAACGTCTGTAGCGCAAACAGGGTGGGGTGTGTCGAGGCCAAAGTTCACTAACCCTAAATCCATGCCAAAATAATTGTGATTCTTGCTTTAATATAATATAATTTAATATAATGATCATAGACTTGAAGGTTCATTCTCAAACACTGAGAGAGCAGACGGTATTATGAACACATGCTCCTCTGTGTGAGAAACTCAGAGATTTAATTCACTCTGTATTGGTGGTTCTCGCTCTGACAAAGGTCACGTATTGCATATGGAACATTCCAGCGCACACGCATGCGTGTAGAAGCGCGTGGGACCGACGCAGCAATCATGCGCTTCTCTTTCAATCTCTGTCAGGCTGGAATGTCACTCATGTCATCAGCCGCCGTAAGCTGTAAAAACAGGTAGAGCCATTGAAGAAGAGCAGGGAAAAATGTGCTCTTAGGAGGAAGATCACAGCTCACAGTCAGCTCTGAAAATGCTAACTGAACCTCTGGCCCAACCATCAGGGAACGTTCTCAGAACGCTGGCCAACGCTCTCTTTTGATGTTACTGAAAATGTTTACACTAGTAAAGATTCATTAGTAAAACATTTTTTAACTTTATACATCATGTATTTAAAAACGCTGCTCATGTTCAGTGTTTTCAAAACATTACAGGACATTTAAATAACATTTGTAAAATTTCAGCTATATATTGGAAATGTTCTTACAACCTGAAATTGTTGCAGGGTGAGATCGCTGCTGCATTAAAAAATCTTTACATCAATGTTTCAAGGAATCATCTGTTAACAAAAAAGCTGTTTAAATGTTTTGCATTCTTTTGCAGTGCAAAATACAAAAACTATAAAAATGCAACATATACATCAACATACAAACATTGTTTCAGTCCTCAGAAAGTGTTTGTCAACACAATATATGATGTTTTGTACGTTTTATCATTACACAGCCGCAGGTCACTCTGTTCTGCAGATATCTCCATTAACACTGGCTATTAAAAACTCATATCAGTCAAGCACTCTAATAAACTGAAGTGCAACCGGCTGCATAATTTGTCCTCATTCATCATCAAATGCATGTGATGACCTCGCAGGGACTGAATTTCTGAGCACTACAGAATAACAAAGACGCTTAAGGGAAAATGAATTTGACCTCCTATAGCAAGCCTGAGCAAAATAAACGATTAAGAAAACAACAGCTTCATTATAAAGCCACTAATGATCTGTACATCATCTACATTCTGTATGAGACACTGTTGAAATTCCTCTTTTAATAATTAATAATTACAAATATATCAATTATTCAACAATCAATGTTTCAAGAGTCAAAGAGTCAAAACTAAAAATAAACACAATCTATAAATATATAATACAGACACATGGATGCTTATTTATTATTTTAACTATTTATGTATTTGTCAAGAACAGAAATCTTCTCAGCTAGCTTATTTGGAAAGTGTCTTAGTGCTGAACATCGGTCACAACAGATTTTACTTTGTAGATGTTACACACAGAATTTAGGCAATAAAAAACTCTGAGAAAATGAGCCAAGATGTTTGTTTGTTTGACACAAACTGTGCCGCTACCATGTTAGCTTCAAAATCTGTAACGCACAAGGGCTCAGCTTTGTGACCAAACTGCATAATTCAAAGCAACATAATTTATGTATGAATAAAAAAAAAATCACTTTCCGCTTCTGTCTATATTTTGCCACTACAAACGCAGAACAAAGTGACCGAAGATGTTACAAAAACCTGGATGCTAGTTGAATGCCTTGACTAGCAGAAAAAACAACCCATTAAAACACTGGGAATAAACGTGTCTGTACTAAACTCTCAGCAGTTTATGTTTAAGTTCAAATAAAAGTGCAAAAAACTCAAAGCTACGCAGAAAAGCAACATGAATTCATTCATAACACACAGCAAACCTTCACAGAAAACTTTGTTTTCATCGAATTGTAACAAGCAACTAAGAATGATCAGAAGTTTTGTTTGTTTTAAAAACTGCATCACTGAAAACTGAATTACTAAAAATGTGCTTTTATGAAACCCTGAATAACCCATTTATCCGAACAACATATATGTCATTAAAAATGTCTTTTAATATGCAGACGTCCCATATTCACCTTTAAGGTCAGCAGGGTGCATGAATTTCCCCTGCAGTGATTTTCAGCTAAATGTGTTTCTCACAATAACTGCAGACAAACATTATTAAGCCCAGTTTTCATTCATTACCTAAACATTCACTTTTGTGTTTGAAGAAAAACCTTTAAACGTGAATCTTTTCGTTTGTAAATCGTGTTTGTTTGTTGAACATTTCATGCTCGTATTTAAACCATCAAATAATGTCGATCAGATTTGCAAAAAAAACTTTTCGACGAATACAGATGAATGTTGCTATAGTGTTTATAAAAATGGCTCGTTTTATAATAAAAACGGAACGTTACAAGAACGTTTTCTTTCAAAGTTATCAAAAACTTTTTGCACTAACTCTGAGATGTACCAGCTTTAATATCACATATCAAAAGTTTCTTAAGTTGTTAGTGCAACGTTTTAGAAACGTTAAAGAAATTAAACGCGTTTAAATGACGTTCTCGGAACCAAGCAAGTAAAACTGGACGTTTAGGACGTTCAGAGAACATTAACAACAACGTTTTAATATTGCATTTAGTTATATAATGTAACATATAACCCGAAACAGTTCGAGTGGGCTGTGATCGTTCAGCCCGCGTCCGTCAGTCATGAAAGGGTCAGAGAACGAAAAGTGCGCATTTAGTTCAGGACTGAATGGGGCTGGGAGAGACACAAACAAAACCTTTACAAAAATGTACCATGGTAACCAGAGTTTCCGCCAAAATCCCATAGTTACTGTAGTTATTGTTAACAAAAACACTGGCAACTTGCTGTTTGACCTTATACTCAACATCAGGACACGAACGACACAGAACGATTCATGCACGAAGGAGCGCATGAGTTTGATACATGCAATAAGGTTGTAAAGCTATAATTGTTTCATCTGTGCTATTGAATGGTTACCAATCGTCTATATTCACTATCTGAATAATTGCATTTGTGAACAGCCACTTAAAACCCAGAATATTTGTTCTCACAGGGTTTACAGAAGCGGACCTTCACACAACCTGACTCTTATAATCTATAACGTGGTTTAAACACATTTTAGTTTAGTTTAGTTCAACTGCATGCAAACGGCCAGATCTCACCCTCTCTCCTCATGCCCACTTTCAAGCACTTCTTCAGCCGACAGTACTGGCACTGGTTCCGATGGTGCTGGTCGATGGGACAGTCCCGGTTCCCCCGGCAGGTGTAACTCAGGTTCCGTCTCACCGAGCGCTTGAAGAAGCTCTTGCAGCCCTCGCAGGTGAACTGGCCGTAGTGTTTGCCGCTGGACTTGTCTCCGCACACCATGCAGTCCACGTTGGGGATTTTGTCCCCGGAGAGCGCGTCGTTCCCTGGGGTCGAACCCGAGGGCGTTCCGGGTGTCCCGCCCGGCTCCTGACTGCAGATCTGCAGCTGGGAACCGGGATCAGCCGAAATGTTCTCCTGCCACTGATTTACTACCATTGCCATGCTATCCCGTAACACTTTTGTGGTGAGCGCAGATACAATGCGGCTCCTACGAAGCTGGGTGGAGATACAGAAGATCTGCGTGACGTTTGATCTTTCAGATCTACGCGAGGCGCGTGGCGCTCGATTCGCTCCTCTGGTTCTTCAGGACAAACTTTGGTTCCCTAATGAAAATATCTAGGAGGTAAATGGGTTGGTGGCATAATTCTCATCACATCAGGAACGAGTTTTTACTCGAAATCCACAGAACATGTTGGAGATCCCTCAAGACTGTCAATACTGACCGAGAAGGTCCGGGCGATGAAACCAGAACCGTCACAGGAGAACCATAGCGATCAACATGTAACTTGGCTTCAATCTTCCTTAAACCCCAGGACTCTTCCTCAACTTCAGCGAGATGAGGCGCTACGAGAACTATTGATGGTACTATCGAGAACTATTAGGAGGAACTATTCTGCTGTGCGAGCGTTCCGTTCAGCAAACGCTTGAAGTTCAGTCCCTGACGTGTCTGTGTACCAGGAAAGGTCTTTAAATCCGTCAGTCTCTGTGTGTTTTTTCCGTCCTGTATGTTCGTCCGTCAGCTGTGCGACGCATCTGAGAACTAGTTAAAAAATCGCTCAAAGTGACGCTAAACAGCCGGGGTCGCTCCGGCTCCGCCCCCCACACGCCATATAAGGATACAGCGACCATTCTTGACCACGCCCCCTGATGACGGGGGCGGAGCTTGTACGCGATACGCTCACCCATTGGTCAGTGCAGCTGCGAGAAAACGGACTTCGTCCAATTGGATAAGGGAGCCGTGCTTGCGTCATTAATAACGCGCATTTCGTAAACACAGGGAATCCCAAGAGATCCTGGAAATTATATGGAGAGGATTTTTGTTAGACTTCATGGAAAAATGACTGAAACAGTCACTTCATTTTAAAACGAATTGCATGCGTTCAATAGTATTATTTCATTCTCTTATGTAATTTCCAATTCGTCCCTTGCGTTTTATAAATTATAATTGCATTCATTGCATTCAAACTGTGTTTTGTGCACTTTTAATTATAACAGTCTCTGAAACACTAACAACTGTTTATATATAGAATGAACACTGAGAAACAGTATTAGTCGACTTGTTACCTTGGTTTATGGTGTGTTGTTGAAGTGTTAGAGTCCACAGCACCTGACAGTCTTCACACTTCTGTTAGTTCAGTCTGCAGTAAACATTTTGGCTTGTTTTACAATTGCAAGCCAAAAGCTGTTCAAATCTGTTCAAACTTACAGCCATTTGAATTACAAACAAACTGCATAACATATTAACCACATTTAAATGCAATAAAAAGTGACTAGTCTAAATGATTCTACATTCATTTAGTAAGAATTCAATTGATTTAGTTTGTTTACAAATTATAGGAACCGTGGCTTTTATGGAAAAACAAACAGGCTGCTGCGTGCGTTTTAACAACACACAAAATCACAGTAATGCACAACGAAATATTTCCACCTTTTACAAAATCTTACAACGTTTAACATTTACTTTCATTGAGTTCAGTTAGTCAAAGGTGCAGTTTTGCCTCTTTGTTGAGTGTTAGATGTAAAATAAACGCACACCTTTTGTGTCTCTGCTTTAACAAAACAGTACAAACACAATCATGAAAACACCACCACATTATTAACTGTGAATTAAAATATTTAGAAACAAAGAACACAGTAAATACAAGAATAAAAGAAAATAAATTATTTAGTTATACTCACGAAACATATGGTTCCTGATTAAACAGCAGGCAAAAAAATAAACGTTGTTATTGTTGTCTCTGTTTAGCACGAAACTTCTACAGCTACAGGCTATAAAACTGCCCTTTAGTTTAGCTTAATTGTTGTCACATGTAACCCTACCTGTCCCTCAATTAGCCTTTTGACTGCCTATTAGATCATTCTGTGACATACTGACCAGGGCGGTGATTTGGTGGTGATAGTGATTATTTGAAATTCCACACAAAGTCTGCATTTAAGAATTTCTAAATGAAGTTCTGAGACGTGTCCACTAACATCAACAAATAATATTACAGGAGTCGCTCTTAAATGAATAATTTAACCAAAACCGAAACTATTATTTAGTTGCCTTAATGTTATTCCAACTCACATTATAGTTTGATAAAACTTTACAATCTTAACAAATGTGCTTCACAATGCTGTGGAAGAAACATTTGTGGCTGTAGCTTTTCACAAATAACCTTTAACATCCGTAGAACATTTCTGTTTCATAAGAAGTTCTTTGTAGTGGAAAAAACTTTAGACTATTAAAGTTAAGAAAGAAATTGTTCAAGAAAAAGCAAAATTGCTTCAATGGCACTGCCGTGAAGGAACTAAACTCTTTTGAACTGTAGTGAACAGTTTTAAAGGCTTTGAATATATCATATAACATAAGGAACAGTTCTCAATTTGAATAATTTTATCAGAACCAGAACAAATATCCACATGTCAGCTGCATGTCTGAGTCTGACTGTCAGGATAAACGTACAGAAACACATGCCGGTACCGATGAGGTGTCTGATGACTGAGGACAGTTAGTAAACGTGACACATGGAAAATGCACAGGTCACTAGTTTGCATGTTAATTTATGATCAGTTTGTGACCCACAATTTAAAGGCCTGTTTGTAAATGAAAGACAAGCCAGGCTGAACATCTACTCCAAACAACTAATGTAAAACAAAATACTGTCTGAAAGGTCCAGTCTCCTCAAACACTGGATCTGTTTGGCCGGACAAAGTTAAACTTGCAATGAATTAACAATCTGTCATCTATTAAACAGTTTGCAAATCATTTATCAGCACAGGGAACTGTTTTTTTATTATTTCTGATGTTCAAAAGTATTGTAGTCAAATTATCAACCATAATCATAACATTAATTTCCACTCAAGCAACATTATACATCCAATTATATAACAACTCTGTCAATACATCTTACGAAGCAGTTTATTTATTTTAAAAATGACATTAGCCAGATAAATGACTTTTGAATTATGACTAATGAATTATGAATTATTTTTATTTACACATTGACTCTAATATAACAAATTCACTCTATTGTAACAAAGTATATAAAAATAAAAACAAAAAAACTATTACAATTCAAGCTAGTGTAACTTTTTTGACAAAACTTTTCAATTATTTTATATTTGCCTGAAAACAAAGAAGGTTTTAAAGATCATAAGAAACATTAATTCAGTTTGTACAAACCTTTGATTACTGGAGTTTATCAACTCACTGTACTGGTGGAAAGAAACCAGCTAACAGTTACCAACACACCAGTTCTGTGTGATATAATCATGTAGTCAATGTGACATAAAACCTCTCACAAGGACAGATTTAAGAGTTGATGATCGTATATTAGTGCTTCATATTGTTTTTTCACTGTTTGTTTTCCTCTTTCTGATTAGAGTTGATGAAGAGTTCAGATGTTGAGAGTCACGGCGTCCTTAACTGAGATTTATCTGTTCCTGTACTGACCCTCATGAGGTTTCCCGCCCTCACACTCATGTCCTCAGGATTTATTTGGTTATTTGTTTATCTTTTCTGAGGAGTCTCTTTTTTTTCCTGTTTATGAATCCAAGTCTCATTTTTCACCATAGCAGGAATATGAAGTTTCTGCTATTTGCTGATACAGTTAAAATTCGGGTCAACGGCACAAATGACCTCCGACCTGGATATTCATCTAAAGAACCCAGAACGTTCTACCATGTCTCAGGCCAAAAAACACCCTTTAGCTTTATAGCTGGAATGCCTACAGTAACCGCGGCTAACAGAGAACGTTCTCAAAATATTGGCTAACGTTTAAAAGTTTTCTCAAAGTTATCAAAAAGGTTCTTGCAGTAATGTTAGTTGACGGTTTTCTTAACGTTATAGTTCATATATTTAAAAAATGTTTTTAAGTTGTTAATGAATGTTTAAAAATGTTACAGAAGTTCGTCAGAGTAACGCTCTTATAACCAAACAGCAACGTTAATCGATTGTCTAAAAAAACTGGACGTTTGAATGCGCCTAGGACTTTCAAAATAATGGGAATGTTAGGAAAACGTTCTTACAAACTCTGTTAGCTATTAGCTTCTTATCTTAAACTGTAGAATAATGACCTAACATCAGAAAAGCCCTACAGGGAACAAATTGATCATTTTTCCATCTGGAATTTTCCAACACCACAGATATTCCAACACCATATAATGTGGACGGCTGCAACTTACACAAAACTCACTGAAGCAAGAACAACCTTTCGTCCATGAACACATTTCTTGTTAGGAGATTTCTGGGTTCGAACCGGGAGAGCAACAGTATGTGGCTAGCATGACCTGACATGTCTCTGAAGCTGGAGGGAGTCTTGACCTTTGACCCGGCGTTCCAAACCTAGGAAGATGAAAAAAGGGATTGGTTAGGAGGGAGAGCTTTCAAACAAGAGCTTCTGTTTCGGCCAGGAATGCCAGTTCCATAAAAGATTCCTACAGAGAGACGCAACAGTCACAGTAGAAAAGAGCCATAATGAAGATATTCAAGATATATCAAGTGTGTGTATTGACATTTTGAGACTTGCCTCTTTTTGCAGCCAAGACTTCCAAGGTGAGCGTCCAAAAATAAACCAGCCTGAGAAATATTTACTGGAGTAACAATTTACTCTGGTACCCCAGTGGTCCACAGAAATGCTTTCACAGAACCTGTTAGCTCATAGTAGTGCTGAGCAATGGATTCTGGGAAATTAAGCACAGTTAGTTTTCAACATGTTTCAAAAAACAAAAATGACATTCATCAAAGCACAAAACAACTCTCCACTCATGTAAATCAGATTATAACCGATCAGACCAGGAAACCGTGACCAATGAGTTGAACACGGCAGAATTTGGAGCTGTCACAGATTTGCTAAACACCCCCTCCAGTCGCTCCACCATAATATGTTTATGGGCATTTTTACCCCTCGAACTTCAGTCATGCGACGGGGCAATAAATTACTCACACAGGGCGGCTGGAGGGAAAGTCCTTGTGACTGGTGAGCCGTGGCTCTCGCAGGGCAAGCGTGACACAGAGGGTCACATCGGCCGATAACCTTGTGTTTTCTCACCGTTTTCCTTTGACATGGAAACACACATTTACCCGCCCACTGAGGGCTTCAATCTGCCGTGATGTCCAGCGCTGACACGCAGCATCAATACATCTCCAGCCCAATGCTTCTCTGCGTGTCATTTTCACGTCCTCCGGCAGATAAAGAGGCAAAAACAGGAAATAAGACGGACCGTGCAGAACTGTGAATAATGAGGCTCATTGCTGATCTTGGGTCAGATTAAAAGAAGCTTATTTTAGTCACCGTCTCACAGGACGATGGTTTAAACGTGGTCTAAACCACCACTGACATTAAAAAGGTCCCACATGCAAGTTTGTGGTCAATCAATAAATAATGTTCTTACAGTTCTATAAACTTTACAATTTACTGAACATTTGGGTAAACATTAAATTTTAAGTTACTGAAGAAAAGCATATCAAGTTATGATAATCTGTTGGTTTAAAATATATACATTATAACATGCAGAAATCATTCACTGTCAGGATTACTTTACATTTAAATAGAGAAAGAGATAGATAGACAGATGATGGATAGACAGACAGACAGACACACACACACACACACACACACACACAGGCACACAGACAGACAGATCATACTTACATCATTGGATCTTACATCACAGATCGCGTCCAATGAGCTTGGTTTTCACCTACAGAAAAAAGCCACATTCTGTGCAGTTAAATTCTCAGACGGTGGTCTTAACACATTTTCTCTCTCTCTCTCCTCTCCTCCCATCCCATCCCAATAAAAATCTTCTGACCACCAGCTGACCTTTAGCGGTTCTCCCCCATCAAACGTCTTCGTTCTCTCCAGCACCAGAGTCCAGCGGAGGCCAATGGGGGCAGCAGCTGCGGGGAGGGGGATATGAGGTCACCAGGGGTCAGGCTCTGGTAAAGTCATCGCAGAGGCTCCAATATGGGGCATCATTTCCCCCCCATCAAAGGCAGCCCTGACGTCCGCTGGGCCCCGATGGCCCCACTGTTCCTGAGCTTGAGATGGACAGGGGTAAATAAAGTGATACCAGGTGTTAGCTTTCCCCCAAACCCACCAGACTGGGGCCCTATTCCACACTAAGTGGCTCTGTTTGGGGGTGAGAGTCTTGGCAACACCGCAGACAAACCAAAATACAATTTGGTACAGATTAAACGGTCAAGGAATGAAGTTTAAAACCTCACCAAAAAAGCATCTTAGCTGTGTGGAAACACAAGCGTGGGTCTTGAGTTGGGCTGAGGGGCTGGGGGGGGTTTCAAAGCCCATGACCAAAGAAAAAAGATGACCTCTTGAATAACTGTGAAGATCAGCCTGAGTGAATGAGAATTATTGTGTCGAAAACAAATCGGTTCTGACAATGAGTGAAGAGCGAACAAAAAAGCCGCCATCATTGGACAAGTGTTCCTGCCCGGTGTTAGAGGCAAAAGGGGGGCTTTGAAAACTCCACCATACGCAGGTCACCCTCTCTTCTGTTTCCAAAGCCCCCCAAAACTGTTCAGAGGCCCCAATTAACACTAATTAACATCAACGACAGGCAAAGCCATTAGTCCAGCTAATCCACGGTTTATATTTTCCCCTGGAACCCTGCTGGCCAATTCTCACCCCAATCACAGAATGGACATGTTGTTTAAAGTCTAGCATCAAAGCTTTTCCACTCCACAAACTGCCCCATTAGTCCAAGATCTGGGCTGGGGTGGAACTGAAAGCCCCCGAGGGCTGGGTGTCAAGCCAAGGGTCTGTGGTTTGGACCTCAATCTGATTCATCAACAACTTGTTTGGGTCGTTCATGATTCACGGCCCTTTGCAGAGCAGGTGGTCCATGAAAGAGGTCAGAGATTTTGTAAAACGGCCCATTATAGATGCTCCACTCTGGCAGTGTGTGTAATGATGTGTCTGTACTGTAACGCTGGGATGAAAAGAAAATATGGCTCTTCTCCAAAACTTAGTACGCTGACTACATAAACAGCAAATCAAGACAACACAACGAAACAAGCTTAAAAAATTACATGTTGGGTAGATAGTTTGAAAAATCCTAAAGCTACGCCTCCTGCAACAAATACAAGCAAGATGAACATCCTATCATTGCCTTCAGACCGAATGTAATGATTGGATGAAAATATTACAGTTCTGTGCCCTACACAGAAGATGTTTTATATATTATATATATGTTAAAATAAACAAACTCATTTAATGCTGAAAAATTATAACATTTAAAATGTATAATTTATTAAAAAACATTAAAATAATGTCTGCAATTATGCTGTTAGGTTCATATATCTGCATGTTTGCAGTGGTTTAATTTTCATGAAGTTGTGAACAATAAACTGTCCAACTTAAAAACTGAGCGGCAACAAAATATCCTCATACACAATTAACAAACATGACATTTGCAAACAGCTGAACTCTGACTCTGAGTCAGGATTCACTTCAGAAACAAATGTGAAGTGAAAATCATTCACAGGCTTCACAATGGACAGATAAACACAGAAGTGTTTATCCATTTAAAAACACAAAGACTCTAACAAACAAACACAAGACAGAAAGGTAAAAATTAACCCACTGAAACAATTACCTTAGTATTAATCAACACCAATGAAGGGTATATTTCTAAACTGATCAGTACAACACAAAGTTTGATAAAAAAAAGTTTGCCTCTTGTTTTTAGAAGCTGCGCTCTGAATATCAAAAAATGCAATGCTGTAAACTCCATAAACTACCAAATAAAAAAAGCCCTTACTGACATTACACTGAGAAACACTCTTGAGCGAATTGCTTCTGTTGTTTAAACACAGCTGGACGTGTAACTGAGGGTTAGTGGATACTGGAAAATCGTCTGGAGAAAATACGTTCCACTTTGAGTGAAACCTCATAAAGGCTGAGAGCTTACAGGCAGTTGAAGTTGTTTTAAATAAAAGCTGCTCAGAGGAACTTACACATATATCGGCACCTATCGCACCCAGCCCCCGGTCCTGAAATCTGATCTGATGGCATGCGGCTCCGAATTCTTCATTCACCCTGACATTTGACCCCTGACCTTTTTGGCAGCACTGAGAAGAGAAGATGAAGTGTCCACCGCTCTTTTTCTACAACACAAAAAATCTCCTGTTCTTGCAACCCTCCCACACACTGGCGTACACACACACACACACTCTTTTGAAACTTCTACTGATGTAAACCCCTTGTTCCTGTGGTCCACAGAGAACAGTGGCTTATAATATCGCCTAATAGTTTGAGAGGGAACGTCTTAGAAGTATGTTCCCTGCCCACAAACCAGAGCAACTTAAAAGCTTTGAACAGTGTCTCCTGGCCCATCGGACCGGCATGAGTGGCGTATTATGTGTTGGATGAAGCTGCTCTGTCATTTTCCACTTTGATTGCACCATTACAATGTAATCAGTGTTTGAGCGAGAGTGAAAAGGCTTCTTGTGTTGCGTCTGAGTAATTCTCGTCCTGCTAGTGAGCGCACAGCTTTAGTTCCATTCATGTTCCTGACAACAAACTGACTGTTGAGTGTCAGACCATCTGAAACACAGGCTCAACGTGTCGGGCACTTATCTTTCTTTGTTGCTTTTCACTTTCACTTCAAATGCAGAGGGTCGTTTCCTCACTGATAATCCTGCAGATAAAAAACACATATTGTTAATATTTCAGTGGTTTAAAACTGACATCAATCTAATCAGAAGTTGATTTTTTTGGTCTTATTTGTAACATATGCTTTTCTAAAAAAAAAAAGAAAACGCGTTAACTGTGCTCACCTTTGCCAAGATAGAAGTGTTTGAGCTCAAAACATTTCTCCTATGCCAAAAACCAAATTCTCTGACTCATTCGTGTCTCATTTGTGTCTCTTATTTCTTCTAAAGAAATTTCAAGAAAACATTTCAGAAAGTGGCAATACTTAAAACATCATTCAAAACTCAAGCAAGTCTCTTTCTTTCTCCACACCATAAGACCACAGTAAACTCACATGCGTCTCATTTAAATGTTCAAAACACTTCCCAGGAGTCTCTCAAACTGCTCACGTGCCAAAATTGATCTCATATAAGCAACCATGTCTCATCAAATATACATCATCTGAGCTTTGCTGTGCACTATTTTTTTGTTTTACATTTATGAGAAAAATCTCAAATAAACCTGACAGCTGAAACATAACTGAGACTCTCAGTTACATTAAGTCTCCTGAGATATTAATGAGCAACCACTGAGCAGTAAAATGTGTTTGCTAGTAACTTTAATAATGACGTTGGGATTAATGAAGGTAAAGACAAGCATGTGGTTTTATTTATTCTGTAATTTGGCGCATTCTTTCAGACATCAGTAACTGAGTGTGGAGAATCCTTAGCTGTGGAAAATCAATGAGGGAAAAGCTCTCCTCGTCTCTACCTTCTCAGAGCTCCAAGCGCGTCTGATTAAATGTAGCCAATTTCTACGCCTCTGCCTGGAGGGTCAGCGAAAGCTCAGTGCCGCCCCCCCGTCACCCTGGGGCACAAAAAGTAGCGGCACACAAACTGATTATTGGAAACAACACAAGGCTACACACACCTGAGCGTCACACAGAAACTAACAGTATTTACACCTCAGACACAGAGAAACTTCAGGCGATTTCAGAGATGCTAGCAATGACAAGCTAGCTTTCTGAGTGCTCTCATAAGACACGCTTTCTTCAACAAACAATGCATACATAGTCACATGACAGAAAAATAGGACATACTATCATTGCATTCGGACTGAGTGCAACGATTGTACAACATTTCATAGTCCTGTGGCTTCAACAGAAAATAAATTTATATATAAATACATTTACTTATATATAAATTAAACTTTCCTTTACAAAGAAAACTTTACTTTGGTGACGCTATCAGGATGTGAAGAGAATTTCAAGCAGCATGACGAAACTTGTTTCTAAATGGCCTGTAGTATGTGACCCTCACAATAGGGGCATCACAACCTGTCCTAACGCTCTCCCATGGGAATCATGGGAAAGCAACATGGAGGGAAAACCTCTCCGTCTGTCTCCTGCCTACAGGAACAGCATGACAGTTTTCCTCCGGCCAGCGTCCCGCCAGCCACAGTCTGCTGTATGAAGCCATCATTCACCTCATCAATGGCCCAGCGGTCTGCACCAGCCTCCCCAGGAGCGAGAGAAAAAGGCAGGAGGAGCTGTGGGCTACAGTGGGCCGGGCGGTCCGTCAGCGCTGTGATCTTTTACTCAGGCTGGTAAAGAGGCAGAAGGGAAAGTGATTAGTTGCCGTCCTCTCACAGCTACAAACAAACTGCTGTAAGAAAAGTGTTACACAGTGTTCAATACACATCTGCTAACATGATCCCTTAACAGTGTACACTTTACATAAACATTATAATGATAATCCACACTGAAATTTAAAGCTACATGTTTGGCTAAAAATAAACAAAAATTTTATACAACAAAAAAAGTTTATAATAATGATTTACAATCTGAGGTGTCAGGTCTGATTTCCTGAAAGGTGTGTTTAGCTTTACCTACAACCTATGTAAAAATGACAAGTAACCTGCAGTTTTGATGTCTTCCATGTTTTGAACAGAGATGGCGACAGATAGGCAGGACTTACGGACCGCAGCCTTAATTAAACGCTGGTGTTTGTTTGTTTGTTTGTTGAGGTTTGTATTTGTTTTTTGGTCAGTTGGGTACCAAGTGAACATGAGCTGCCATCCGTACTCCTTCCAACAAAACAGAGTTACAACAAAACAAATTCCCCCAAGTGTGACATGAAAACATTTATAGTGGCCAATTAGAAGGACTGAATGCGTTTGGCTGTGTCAACAAAACAGTGTGCTGTAGTTTCACGAGTCATTTTGAGGCGAGTGTTCATTAACCCGCTACGCTGAACATCCTCAATTTGTCTCTTGGTAATTCATCTACCGGTCACAAAGGTTGCCATTAACAAAAAACACTGCAGCCCTGCAAGACTCGACTGTTTTTATTCTGTCCAATGAGAACGCTGGCACTGCACGATGCTTTTGATGAGCTCAGCAAATCCTGATTAAGCTAAACTGGCGTTTATTGAGCTACTGAGACACTGATTACACCTGCATTCAGTGAGAAGCATCTATAGAGTCCCTAAATGACCGTATAAGTTTATCAGACATTCAGGTACAGCCAGAGGAAAGTGTGACTCTGGATTAGAGCGACTGCAATAAAAAACAATAGTTAGAAATTAGCCTGGTGTGAATGAAACTAGCATCAACCAAGATGATGTTATACAAAAACATGAGTCAAAGCAAAGACGATTTAAAACACTTATTTTAACAACAATTAAACTAAAGATAGAACATCACTAAATAACTAAAACATGGTAAATTTCCTGATTACATATTACACAACTTATTAAAAAGTTTTGATAAAACTTTCAGGTTCCAGTTAAAGTGTCACTTTCAATCAACTTAAAATCAAATTATTTCCACTGAACTTTATAAATATATTAAACATTTTGGGAGGATTGAAAAAATTCACAGGTTAAATGTAATTAAAAACTGAAATTAAAAACATTAACCGTAAAACATTATACTTGAATAATTTCTGTTTTGTAAAACAAAAGCTGAATTAATGTGCATCTGGAAAAGTTCTCCATACATTAAAAAAAACGTTCAGCCTAAAACTATCCACACCTGCAACTAACATTATAAAATCCACTTTTCACAAAACGACAGAAGCCTCAGAAAAGCACATAATGATCCCTGAATGAACTCAGATGCAGATTTATGTGTGTTAACTACATCTGACTTTCAAACTTTGACCAGTCCTCTACGGTACGTCATTACGAAGCCACTTTTCACCCCAACAGATTTCTGACCCTAAGTTTAACACCGGGGCGAGTAAATCTCTAAGCCACACATTGAAGGAAAGCTTAATCGTGCAGTTATGCATTCATTCCCCAAGAATTTTTCAACACAAGAGAGCGGAATCTCTCAAGAATGAGCCGTCTCACAGAGCTCCTGAAACGGCAGGTTCTGGATGAGCTGCTACCAAAGAAAGAACAACAAGAGATGAAAAAATCTCTAAAAGTCCCTGTCCCCCACCAACCCCCGCTGTGGCCCAGCCCACAGAGCTTTTCTCAAGCGCCGGGCCTCTGCTTGGCCCCCCTCGGCCTCTTTCAGCCCCGAACAAAGCAGCAAGCCATGTTATTTGAGGCACTAAAGAGTTAAACCTCCTCACTGCTCCAACACAATGGCCTCCCCATTGAGGTCTTTCTTCATTTAACCTTCCTAATGACAGGTTTCATCCTCTTACGCCTGACAAAGAGGAGGAGAAGCAGCAAACCTTTCTCTTTTACCTCCTTTCACGTCTCCTCCCTTTTCCACACCTCCTAAAATCACCGACTCTCACTTCACGTCTGATGTGACAGTTCTGCAGTAAATGACACTGTCGTCGCTTTGGGTGACAGTTTTCGGACCCTGAGGCGTTTCTTGCAAACATTTTCCTCAGGTAAAAACTACTCAAAAAAGTCTCCAAAACATTTATTGTGCTGGTTGAAACATAATAAATATTTATCTTCAGTGGAAGGCCACAAAGACCAGAAAATGATGGTCTAGTCATTACATTTGTGCGTAATTCAAATATTAAACATTTAAACCATGTATTTGCATACCTCCACACATGGTTTTGGAGATCGCTCTGAAAGGAGGACGAGATCTTTTCAAAATTAGCTTGCTGTTGCTAGCCTATCCAAAATTTCCACCGTACCTTTAAAAGAGACATGAGACATTTTTAAAGTCAGAACATTTGATCCTGTCTAAACATACAGTAAAGCCAAAGTATAATCACAGCGGCTCTATCACAACATTGCTGTTTGTTTGCGCATCCTGACCAGCCCAGAAACAGTAACAGGAAGCCTTTAATTCATTGAATGTTTAAATAATGATGATCTCCCCAGTTCCTTTGGCATAAGAAGCCACACTGTTGTGTGGGCTCACGGTTCACTCACACTGTACTCTGTGGCGAAAACTGTCCACCGCTGCAGGGGTGCAACGGGGGGGAACAGTTTCCACCGGGGGTCAACAGAGAACATTGGCAAGCCTGTTGGTTCTGCTCTGTTCTGCGTGTCTCCTGTCTCAGCGTCTCACCCTTTTCCACCCCGAAGTGGGGGAGATTTTTTACGGTTGACCTTCTCCTCACGCTTTTTGTGAGCCTCTTCACCTCGTGTCAGTTCTCTTGACCTGCTCGCTCGCCCTGCAGCAAGACACTTAAAAGACAGAGATGAAATTCTGTAGAGCGCACACATGTTTCTTATTGTCCACCAATGCTAACGCTCACAAAACCTCTGTGAGTCCAGCCACTCAAAACTCGACTAATGAAATACCAAAGAACGCACCTCAGTCAGAGGACAGAGTTTAACATGAAAAATATCCTCAGAATGTTGGCCAACATTCTGTATAAGTTCTCATAAAGTCATCCAATTGTTTAGTATAATGCTTTATAAATGTTGTTAAAAACTTCAATATTGTTTAAAAAAACAAGCAGTAATGTTAATACAATGTCTAAACAACTTCTAGAACTTTACAAACAAAATAACATTGTAACTTTTTTGTTATGTAATGGAAACATTAGGGAAATGTTCATACAACCTAAAACTCAAAACATTAATGTTGACGTGACATTAAACGGTTTTACACAATGAAATGTTTTAATATTTACCGCACAAGCGTGGATGAAATCATCTGTCAAAACTTCAAAACAAACACAAACATTAGTCCATATTCACCACAGATCTAAAGACAGGTTAGTTTTGGATTACTGAAGAACATTTATGGGTCAACTTCTCATTTAACAATAACAACTACTGTAATTGATGACTGAGGCCCATTACAATTAATCTCTTCATCTCTGTCTGTCTTTCACTGACCCGGATTAAATCATTTAATGTCTCAGAGAGCCGCAGAGGTTCAGGTAAGAGCACAGAGACGATCACAGGCTCACAGAAAGCTGTGTTCAGATGTGCACTTACAATAAGTCAGAGAGAAAGATGCTTTTGCTGGTGGAAGCAGGATGTTTTCTGGTCAAACGAGTCCAAACAAAGAGCCGTGGCGCTTCTGAGAAAAGCTGCTTGTCTGTTTTGTAAACGGTCAGGAACCTTTGCAGAGCTGTGGTAAAGTTCAGGGAAACACAGTTTAGCGCACACAGTAAACCACAAGGAAACTGAACACAACATTTTTACATTTTCTAAATAACATAATAATTGAAACGTGATCGTTTGAGTCCCATTGCTTACAAGAAAACAGTTCTACAAAATAAGTCACAAATGGTGTGGGACAAGTTATGCTGTAGATTTTCCTAACTAATAGGAAATGTCTTCAGAACATAAGCTAACATTTTCTCAAGGTTATTAAAATGTTCTTGCAGTAATGTAGTATAACTCTACTTTTAAAAACAAAGCAATAACTTTAATACAATGTCAAACATACTGAACATCCTACAACATGCAAAATAACATTTTAAATGTTTTTTTTTACTTAATGGAAACTTTTTAAATGGAAATTTTAAATGCTTTTTAACATTATGGAAACATTCTTTCTATATATATGTATATACAAGGTTAGTGGTTTAAGACAAAATTTAAGCAAGAATGAAAGCGCTTGATTTGAGAAGCATCACTTTTAAATTGTGCTTTCTAAACGAAAAAGTAATTTGTCTTCCAGTGTCCAATAAGTACAAAATGTGAGCTGTAAGACAGAACTCAGGCTCGGCCGGTAGTCGAGTGTGGCATACCCACCTCAGGGCTGTAACCAGAACACAGCATTTACTACCCAAACCAACACCAACAGAGAAAGAAACAGGAGAAGTGTGTGTGTGTTCCACTTCTTAATCGTCTGTTAAAGTTAGAGTTAAGAAAAACACAGTAAACCCTCATCCAACCGAGGGTTCGAGGGTTTGTTTGCTCAAAAGTTCCATTTAACACTTAATCACCACATTAAACTTTTCTTTCATTCAACCCTTTATGCTCTCAGAGGCCTCGTTTTAAAGCACTAATGAAAACATACTGAGGGTCCCGGGTTTATTTTGAGAGAATACTGGAGGCCGGGTTCAGAGCGGGGTGAGAAATGAAGGGCAACTGGAACAAAGACCAGAAGACTAAGAGGTCAAACGGCCTGGTGTCCAGAACTCCGGCCCGGGAGAACACTGTGGCTTGTATAATCACAGATCCGTTTGTCAATGCGTGTAGGATAGAATACATCACGCGGGTTGACACAGCAACAATAGATCACGTTTTTGTTCGTGGTATTGCGAGGCACTTTTGACTTTATACAGTGGGCCGGGCGCCTCAGATTAACCCTTTATTCTCTAGCCGGTTTATTCTCTTTGACCTCTGAGTCCTGCGCTCTCTGCGTTGACACCATTACACCCGAGTGAGAGATTTCCTGAGTTAAACATTGTCCTGTGATCTGTGGGGTCAGAGTTAATGAGCAGAATTAGAAACCATCACTAACAGCAAAAACATTTTGCACAAGTTTGTTTTTTATTCAATCGGGGTCATAACTCAAATTTTGTGCTGTTTTAATGTGTGCTTGTATAACTGATGTTCTCCTAGGCTGTGCTGCTTTGACTCAGAGTTTCATTAGCTGCAATTAATTAAGCTAATAAACAAATTTTACTCATTTACATCCTGCTGTCCTGCCAGGACAAGCAAGAATGAAATGCAAGACATGCGTAATACACTACACTAGGGTTCAGTGTGTTTTAGATAATGTAACTAGTATTAGTTACATTAATGTTACCTCAGACTATGTAGTTTCTAAGAGAGACAAGGCGTTACATTCATACAAGTGATCTATAACTTTTGTCTGGTGAAAGAAAAAACAAATGGCAAAAAATAATCCTAGCCTGAACACTTAACACACCCTAACAAACTACCTAGCAACAGCCTATCACACAAAACATCACTTAGAAAACATCACCGGCAACCACACACAACTATTCCCTAGCATTGTAGCACCACGGCAGCATCGCTAACAAGAGAAACTGTTCAAAATTTTGAAAACTTTAAAAAAAAACGAAAAAGAATTGAAACCAAAATTTGAACGAAAGTAATGTTGCCCCACATTCACATCTTCTAAACTTCAAAGAATCAACTAAACCTTTAAAGCTGTATCGTATTTTCACTCAATGTTACGATAAGATTTACAAGTGTTCTTCTGTTTTCACTGCCGCACCTTCAGGTCCAGTTTCACCCTGATCCGTGTCATTAAATATCATCCCATCTTCCTCCTTAATGTCTCAAACGAGGTCCTGTGACTCCCATCAGCCACCTGTGGGGGCTTTTTCCTAATCCCCCCTGATCTCTCCTCAGCTCTGAACACTCGAGCTACTGAGTGTAACTAATTCTCCCACACAAGGATATTGTCCTGCTCTGTTGAGCTTTGTTTTTCCTCTCATTCACCAGTGTCATTCGTTTGACCAGCAGCCGGACAACAAAAAACCCTCCAAATTTAAAGACTTAATGAGCGATTACTCTCACCTTAAATCTAATCGCCTTCTGTGCCGCCGAAATGGATAAACGATCAGTGTGAAGTATTTCCCATCTGAATGCACAGTTTCAACTCTTTGTCTGCGATCTGAAAACAAAGCAGAGATCCTGTATTTAACTTCGCAATACAAAAACACACGACTGTGATCGAATTAAGCAACTTTTCTTTCAGCTTAATTGAAAAGTTCAACCAAAAATGACATTTTGATGTACTCATCCCATGTTGTCCCGACACATTTTGTTTCTTTCTCTAAAACACAAAAAGAAATTAAGTCATTTTTTCTAAACAAATGAAAGCAGATAAAGATCTGCTATATAAAAAATATAGCAGTATTATAAATTATTATAAATGATTGTTTTGAGTGTTAAAAAGCACCAATTATAAAAACAGACATTTAAGAACATTTTCATTAGATCTTAAATCACCACTGACATCAAAAACATAAACAGATGTGACAAGAAATAAACACACTGAGTCTGACGCCACAGCACCACCAAATGTGTCCCACGGTAAAATCTGAATACTGAAAACAGATTTTGTTGAAGCCATTTAAAATAGAAAATGACTAAGACTAAGCATTACAAATATCGCTGTAAAATCATGCATGTAAATGCAGAAATAACGTTTATTTTAAAAAGCTCTACAGCTTTAAGCAATATGGACTTAAATGATGTTTTTCTCAGATACCCCAGCAAATGGTAAATGCTCACCCCCCACAGCACACAAACAGCACCAGCCGGAGAATCGGTCCACAGACGACCCGTCCCTGCAAGAGTTTTTTTAGACAACCATTTGGTGCACCCATCCCTGACCTATTGCCCCCATCCCAGAGAGGTCAGCTGGGTCAGGGAGCCCAGAACCAGGCCCTGTAAATCACGCGCCGTCCAGCGTCCCAGTCGGGCCTGGCACCATCACTCTCCCGGCTCTGACGCACTACCGGACCAGTTCCCACTGAACCACGCCACCCGGGCAGACCCGGTGACCCTGTGGGTCACACTCAGGCCAGCACCCAAGCAACCGGGCCACCTGTGTACATGTTCTACATGTTCTGGCTTGTATCACAGCAGTCAGGCAGCTAACATTCAGGCTAAAACACACCTGGAACTTCAGGACACAAATCAGCTTTGAGGGGCATCCGTGCCCCCCTGAGACATAAACGTTACACACACTCGGGTTTGGTGTGTGTGCGGCAGCCCCAGGGCTCTATCTAATGGACAGAGCCGTAAAACTGTTGTGTTTTTCAAACCAAACAAGCCTACAGTTGTTTTAGTTCCTCACTGGTTTGGTGACCTGAGTCATCGGTTCTGCATGGGTGAACTTACAGAGAAAAACCTGTTTTACCTTTTATTGACTTCAGTGATGAAGAACAGTCCTGTCCACTCGAACTCTCGAAGCAATTCCTCCTCATCACTGATAACAACAAACCATCTAAACATCTCAGAAGCCCAAAACATAACCTGCTAACAATTAAACACATTTATTCAAGCTACAGCCTGTAATTTTGGGGTTAAGAAACACAATTCAGTTATTGAGCAATTTATAAATCAGTGTTCAGACTGTCTCCTTACCTTACAGATTCACAACTGTAAGATTATAATAATGATTTATAATTTGTTCCGACTTCAAGGAAATGTTTGTCTTCATTTGACGTCAACAAGGAAAGTAAGTAACCTGCAATTTAAAGTTGCAAACATAGATGGCAGTAGAGAGACAAAAGTTTTATAAAACATATAAACAAAACAGTGATGCATAAAATCAAGTTGCATAAATTCTAGTGCCTAAAACACTAACATCTGATAAATATTGTCATTGTTTTGATTGTTTTATACAGTTTATAACACAAAACATGTCATTGTCTTACTGATATAAGTCAGTAATAATTCTTCAAATGTACAATGAGACTTTTCAACTATAATCTAAACTGTAAACTCTTAATGTAAAATGCTTAAATATTTTTTTATTAAAATTGCTTAAATAATCAACTGGTTATAAACTTTTTTTTTAACAAATTCCGTTTTAGTGTAACATTATGTAACATTATGAGTTCAGTCGTGATGTTATGTCGCCCTCTGGTGGATGTTTCTAACACAAGTTAATGCAGAAATATGTTGTATTATAAAACTCAACCAGCCCAAAACAATCTGAAGTAAATGTGTTTATTGATGCATATAAGCAAGCGCAGAAAATACTAGTCTAAGAAATCTACATGTTTGTCTCACGTCTGAAATTTACTTCTTATTTTACAACATGAACTATCATTCGTGAGACGCGAGTCAGTCTCGACCTGCCTTCAGTTTCTCAGCCATTGTGTTGTCATGTTTGGACCCTCCCAGGCACGCAGGACTTTTGGCCAGGCTGGGGTCGCTGCTCCACTGCTGAGGGGTCTTGGCTTGGATGGCGAGGGCATGAACGCAGGTGCTGAGCTCCTCTCGGAGGGTTTCGTTCACCAGCCGATGCCGCTGCAGCAGAGATAGGCCCTCAAACTGTGGACTCACCACCAGAACCCTGAAGTGGGATTCAGAACCG
This sequence comes from Yasuhikotakia modesta, assembly GCA_036877545.1. Taxonomy (NCBI): domain Eukaryota; kingdom Metazoa; phylum Chordata; class Actinopteri; order Cypriniformes; family Botiidae; genus Yasuhikotakia; species Yasuhikotakia modesta. The sequence continues at coordinate 12,854 of JBAJNP010002053.1, read as the reverse complement.
GGGGGAACCGCATGCATGTGACTTTCGTTTAGAACCTCCAGGTGTTGAGGTTTAAAGGTCTGGGTCAGTTTGTTGCGTATGGTGGTCTCTACGGGACGAGAGCCGCCGTGCTCCATGCGGTGCTGATGACGGATCGGCGGTCGGGATAAGACGGGTCTGAGGCTGCGGAGGCCACTGGACAGCATCGGGGGTCAAGAGAAGACAACCTGAAGGAAGACATGCAATTAACTGTCATTAATCTGTGACTGATGCATTAAACACCCAGCTAACAGGGAACGTTCTTAGAACGCTGTCTAACGTTCTCTAAATGTTATCAAAACATTCATGCATTAACAATAGTACAACATTTTTCTAAAGTTGTTATATATCAAAAGTTATTCTTAAGTAAAATGGGATTAATGTTTATATAACAAGCATTAATGATAATACAACATCTACAAACTGGACATTTTGGATGAAACATATTTTGACATTGTTGTTAGTTACTGAAAACATTAAGAAAACATTCTTACAACCTAAAATTGTTAGCTGGGCACTACAACCAAAAGTTTATAATAATGGTTTAATATTAAATGTCAAGTTCATCTGAGCTCATCATACATAATGTAAAATACATAAACCTGTAACTTTATGTTGTAAAGATTTAAGTTACGTATTACAGCCAAGAGGAAAATCGTAAATGTTTCATAACAGATGTATTGGTTGAAAAAACATCTTAGCAGTGAGGATTTCTTTCAATCACATCTTATGTTTGATGCATTGTGATAAAACTGCCATGTTAAAACATGCAATGAATGTTTGAATGTTTCCATGCTTGTCTGTAGACCAGAAGAAACTATTATATCAACATTTGTAACAGTTACAGGTTCATGTCGTTTCATTACAGCAGTCAGATGACAAGCATTCAGTTTTACAACATGCATATATAAATAAACCCCAATGTAAACTGATGGTTTCACTCACCTTTTATCGTCCTGCTGCACAGAAAGCAAATCTGTCATTTTCTGCTTCGTTGTTTTACAGACACGGAGCCAAAATACTTTTACTGCCCCCTTCCGACAAGGAAGATCATTTTTAATGCCTGTATTAAAACAATTACCACCAAAATAAACTTTCACCCCAAACCCCAAAACACTGTCATTCAGTCAAATGCATCATACACACAATATTTTGCTCAGTATACAATTGGTTTATTATTTATTTGTAAGATTAAAATCCACGCAGGGAGTTTTTTTGACGGTCCCCTCATGTGTCACAAAACCAAAGAAAATCTCTCAAAAACTCATTTTCATGTACAAGGGAACAACTCACAAAATTGACAACAAATAGCAGTACTATTATAAGATCAACGTTTTTATCTTTTGTGTTTTATTGTTGCACATTTATTCTTTTACATACAAACAACTACAATCTCTACAGCACAGTACGATGATAAGGTGATAAACTCTCTGTCACATTTAAATCATGGCGATACATTAAAACTGACAAAAGCATTAAAATGGTATATTTGTAGAGTACATAGATGTTGGCCTTTTTTCTTTCAGTTCCTAAACACCTGTCATTAAATGTGGCCGGCGATTGTTTTAGTGTGCGCTTTCTAACCCAATAGTACAGGAGCCGATACATATTTACCACTTATTGCTTTGATTTCTTTTTGCACACGAGATTGATCGACGTTTAGAAATACAAAAGACCCTGTAACAAAACCCAAAGTCTCACAACCAGAACACAATCTTGTGAGGAGTTGCGTTTACACAAAGGTTATAGCTCCACTGAGATTAGTTAGTGTAATTCAAAACATCACAGCATACAACAGCTATTGTTACACAGTTTAGTGAACAACGGCGACACACCGGATGAACAAATTCACGCTGCAAGACTTTAGCTGAGAAATGGTTTAAATATGGAGAAAATAGTGAGAAAGTGTCTCATGACAGAATGTCAATGGGCAGTTTTGACAGTGACATTAAGAGACTCTATATTAACAAACGGCTGGTGTTGCATACAAACACAACACAAACTTTAATGCTTGTCCTTTTCAAATATCCAAAATTGCAACCAGCTTTCAGTTGTTCCAGATCAATGTTTTGCTTTCCATCTTTTACCAGGGATTTAAATTCATCCCTTCTAAGTAAATGGCTATAAAACCTGATTAAATACGTCTGTTTTTGTGCTATTCATCTTTTTACTTGCTTTGTTCACAACACCCTGCTTCGAAGTCAATGGATTACGAATTGTGTCAGTTTTTGCCATATGCCATGATGTGAGATCTGCCAGTACAAACTGGGGAAGTATTTGGCAACTATTTGGCAATTGAAGACGCATTTTTCACACATGGCACACAAAGATTGTCACAACAGCGTCTGTGAGACTATGAATGTTGACTGACGGCTGGGGTTAAAGTCTAGGGCAGTTCATTTTTAAACTATGTCATGTGGCATTGGAAAGCATTTTTTTAATTTATGTAGGACGTCCAAAGTGCCACTTTTCCCAAATTAAATGCACTACAAAGTTTTTATTTAACCCTTAAATATCTAAAATGATTGGTTGTATTGTGTCTGCTCTGAGCACAAACTGTTATATGGCTACTATCCTACAAAATGGCAGTAAAGGACGTTTGAAAGACATCAAAAAACGTTGCCGTAACGCTCTAGTACATTACGAACCACCAGAAAGCAAAAAACAGCTTGTAACCAGGTGGGATTTTATCCATGTTGATTTTTTGCTTCAACATCCACTAAACATAAAAGTCTGTTCTCAGTGGAACCGCTATTAATTGTGCTTGATAAAATCTAGCAGAACCGGACATTTGTTTTGCTTTTACACAAATTTTTGTTTTCTATCCATCATCAGTTCATCTCTTCACACCTCATTTTTTGTCCTCGACCGAGACCTTCATTAAAATCGTTTGTTTTTGATGCTATGTGTCACCAAACAATTCAAAACATCTGGTATAACAATGATACAGCAAAAATTCACCCGCACACGGCACCACATCTGTTTCTACAGATACTCAAAGTAAAAAATACTATAAAATCAAACACTCATAAACAGTTATAGAAATTAATACAAATATTCAGAGAACACTCAACGTTACACATGCAAACACACAAACTTCCATACAGTACAAACGTATACACACACACACACACACACAGACTGATCCCTCCGTTTGTTTATAAGACAGGAAACATGTACGAGGGCGTCTGTGCGTGTCGTGCGTCGACTTATTCAGTCACTTTTTAACCATATTCGCTTTAAAAAAACATACAACCAAGAAACAGATAAACTGTATATACATACATCAAAATGAATCTAAGACATTATGTTGGTACTAGTTTGACATCTGAACATGAAATTATTTTCTTATATATATTTATGTTTGTATATTCATTATTAGCTTGAATTCTCAAACAAACAAACTTGATTAACAGCTCATTTTAAATATTTATATTCAATACATAATTTACAGATTCACCAAAATAAACCTATTGGCTTGGATAGTTCCATCAAATCAACTTGCCCTTCATTTGTTTATTTGTATTTTTTTAGCTTTTCTCACACGTGTTGAATGAAGTTTTTGGAAAGAACGTTTACCGCAGGACAAACGGTGTGAGGCTGGTCTAAATCTGACATATGCGCTCATTTATGGAGACACAAGTGAAGATAAACACAAACAAACTCTGGGAGACGGTTTTCTGACGTTTGCATAATAAATCAACAATAATATGAATTACAGATAACAGCAGGGCTGAGAAAACTGGTTTGCATTCTTGTAACTATATGTCACTTGTATTTTACATCATTATTAAAGAATTATGGGTAAAGTACGTTAACACAGAGCACTTTTATCAGTTATATTCACTATCTTCAAACAGATTCTTACGAATTTGCACACTTTGTTACATGCACGACACTTTCAATAATCAGATATTTTGAAAGAGTAACAGCGTTGCCCAGACAGACTGAAAACAAAAATGAGTTTTGGATGAAGCGGACTGTATGTAACATGACATCACAAGTGAAGAGTGCTTGAGTCACTATCGCAGATAATCGTGTCATCACACAGAATTTAAAAAACAAAGAAAAGAGGGTTTTGGGACATAACTACAGCAAAGTGACATCACCAGAACTACAACATAAACACTGTCCATTCAGATAAATCTACCTACTGATGATGTCACTCATCCTTAATGATGGGAATCATGTTCATTTTCGTCATTTATTCAACAAAAACATAAAACTGGAATGTATTTAGCCTGGCAGTTTACTTACACCCAGCTAACATGGAACGATCTTCAAACGTTGGCTAATGTTCTCTAACTTCTCAACTGCGTTGAGTTCTTGAAAACCGTTCTTGCACTAATGTTTGTATATTTCATATATATCAAAAACGTTATTCTCAAGTCGTTTGTGGAATGTTTGCGGAAACATCTACTAAATGTTTTACAACCAAGCCATAACGTTAATCTACATCTAGAAAAATGTTGACATTTTGACACTTTCAAGAACTTTCAAAATAACGTTTTTGTTGCTTTGGAAACATTAGAGAATCATTCTTACGACCTAAAACTGTTAGCTGGGGAGTCACGATTATTCCTCAGAGCCAATGAAACATCAGAATGGGGTCAGTGGTGTTTTTGGGAATGTAGGAAGAACATGGCAGGCATACTATCACTGGATATTCCCTATCTGAGATTTCAGGGAACACATTTAAACATTTAGATTTGAATGAAACGGAATTGAAACACAACCGCACACACTGAGGAATGTCACTTAGTGATCTGTAAATGTGGAAACTGTTTCGGATGCATCCAGCAACGCTCACTCACAAACGGGATTCGGGCGACAGTCGGGCGTAGCTTTCTCCAAACACCGCCGCTTGCCGGCTGGAATGCTGCACTATTGAAGCACCCGACCGCGGGTTTCCGGAAGCTTGAGAGCTAGGAAACTTCCGGCCGCTAAAGCCCCGGAAGCGAAGAGTATCGGCACGGCTTTAGTGATTCCCACAAACGACTGAAAGATGCTGATGCCCAAAACTGCGGCTAACTTACACAGCGCATTCAAGAACCCAAAGGCTGTTGTTCTGCAACAAAGAACACAGTTATGTAAGATGGAATAATATTTGTCTGTAGTCATTCATAAATCAATGACGTAAAACACATTTCTGAAATCTGTTGTTCAGTCATCGGCCACTGTGGGGCGCCATTAAATTCACAAAGCTTGTTTTTATCTAATGCTTTCACACTGATACTTTTCAGTCTTTTTGGATACCCAGCTGACCTGGAGGGTTCTCATAACATTGGCTAATGTTCTCTTAAAGTTCTCTCACAGTTATCAACAATGTAAATTGTCAAACAGTAAAGTTATGCTTTTAACATTATATATTATATCAATAATGTTATTCTTACATAGTTAATGCAACATTTTTACCACATTTGAAACCAACAAAAATGTTTTGAACATCTGTAGGACTTTCAGAATATTGTTTGTAATGTTTCTGTTACTGATGGAAACATTAGGGAAATGCTTTTACAACCTAAGATTGTCAGCTGGGCAGAGGTGGACAGTATGACTGAAATGTTGTTTTATCATTATTAAACATTAATACTAACGTATATATAATTCTAGTTATTTATCAGTGTAACAAGATTGATAGTTTACACTGTAATGGTCACACCATAATCTGGTGAATTAATCATGGCAGTATGATTGTATTTACCTCTTGTCAGAGGGGTACAGCTCCACTGTTAGAACATCCAGCGCGTTCCACGACGCAATACTGATGCCCCCAAACAGACACAGCAGTGCGATCATAGCCGATTCGCTGTTTCCAAACGACAGGAAGAAGCAGCTGACGCAGGAAATCACGCTGGAACCCGCTGCACAGGGGAAACACGTTTTTACAAAACGCTTCATGCATCAACTCCAAAACTGCATCGATGCAATGCAACAAGTTTTATTACCCAACATCCTCAGGCGGCCGATCTTATCCATAAGGAGAGCCGACACGATGTTCCCAGGCAGAACCGCAAGCGTTCCCAGGAAACTGACGAAGTAAATCATGTATGCGTTGTTCTCGTCGCTGAAATCCAGCATGCAGCCCTCCTTATTGTGCAGGAACGTGCTGTTGATGAGTTTGCTGTTGATCAGCCGGTACTTGAAGAGATCTATGAGAAAACAACAGCCTCAGTTTTACTGATCCGTTACATTACAAGAGCTAAATATGATTAGTGTACGTCTTAGGACAAGCCATTGCACATAGAACATTGTCTGACATAGAACATAGAACAAAATGTTCTTACAAAAACTTTAGTAGAACGTTTCGTTGATTTTTTATATCATATCAAAAACATTATTCTGGAATATTAGTGGAATGTTTAGAAAATGTTCTCAAAACATTAATACAATGTCTAAAAAAAGTCTAAATGTATTCTGTCGTGTTCCACAGAAGGAGTTAAAAAAGCCATTTAAGTTTAAAACGATAAATTGAATAAAAAAACATTTTTATTGTTTGGTAAAATTCTGGCATCTTAGAATATATAATTTGCCAAATTAAGGTTTCTTGAAAGGCAGCACACTGTATGCTCACAATGCTGTCTAGCTAGGCAGCTCACTAGGTTTCACGTCTGACAGGCGGCTGGAGGAACAATCATAAACGCCCAGCAGAAATGAATCACACAAACAGATTGTCGCTCCATCAAACACAGCGGAGGGAGGACCTCTGCTGTTGCTAGGTTACCTGAAACCTCTTCAATGCATTCAGTGGATGCAGAAATTGGAGCCATTTTAACTGAAGCATGTTGTGCGATTATCATTATATAAAGGACAATATTTCTGCAGGTTGAATCCAAATGTTTCATCCGAGTTTGCCAATCTCAGCAGCCCTTTCTCAGCTAAAAATACTTAAGGTTGTAAGAACGTTTCCCTGATGTTTCCATTAAGCAATAACAAACAATACAAATTATTTACCAGAAACATTCAAAATATACAGTTGTGTTAACGTTACTGCTTGGCTATAGCAGCGTTTTTTAAACATTTTAAAATGTTCCACTAACAACTTCAGAACAACGTTTTTGATACATCCATGAAACATAACTAATAAAAGTTTCCTAATAAAATGTTACTGCAGGAACATTTTTTGAGATCATTTTGAGAGAACGTTCCCTGAGCTGAGGTACTGCATCTGTGAAACCTGTGATCTTCTCACCGGTGTTGTAGAAGAGGGTGGAGATGAAGGTGCAGTTTCTGAAGAAGGTGTTGCTGGAGGTGATGTCCTCAAAGTAACATTCCTCAAACAGAGAGTCTTCAAACACCATCGACTTCATCTTCAGGTTCAGGAACCTTTAGTGACAGAAGGAACATCAGAGTTTGTTTTTGAGAACTCCACTGAGTATTGACTTAGATGTTTCTCCTAAAATTCCTGACACACAGCCACAGTGAAGGACGCATACTGCATACTGAGAGGTGCATACTTGTTATTGAAGTACTCTCCGTTCCGGTGGATCTGGTTTTCCAGGGTAAAGTTGAAGGTCACATGCTCCACTTTCTCTTTGATGAAGACTTTAGTGCGTGAGGAGTACTCCTGTTTCTGAAGATACTTGATCATGTCAGGAAACCACACGGTTAAGCCGTAGTAGCTGCGAGGCAGAGAGGAGACCAACAGAGACACTCAGAGGAGTCAAACCATCAACCCTGCTGTCTACAGACCAGCTAACACCTGAAGCGCTAGTTCCCTGTTTACCTGAAGGACATGGAAAACCACACAGCCATCATCATGTACGTGACCCTCCGGTATTCTGGATTAAAGACGGTCAGGAAATTGGTCCACACCTACAAAATAATCAAAGCATAAATCAGACACACACTGAAATCTTAAAGACGCAGTAACACAACTGTTTGGTAACCCTGACTGAGTTATTGCCTGGTTAACAGTACAGTATTATCTGGTTAACAGCACAGTATTGCCTGGTTAACAGTACATTACCTGGTGAAAGAGGTTAGTCAACTTGCTTCTCCAGCGTTGGTGCCAAACGTCCGATTCTCCACCCATATCAACCAACTCATCCATCTGTTTCACCGTCTTAATGCTGGTGACCTGCAACGTGTGTTTTCAAACATCACTTATTTAAATCACAGGAGCCCATTCTGTGTTAAGAGTATCTTTTATAAACTGTCTATATTTGTTCAATAAAAACGTTTGGATTAATTCTACGTTTTTTTTCCAGTAACGTTTTTGTTATACTGGTTTAAAGTCTCTTCACACCCTGACAGCAAATATAAAGTGGTGTAAATGTATTTATATATAATTATATCTTCTGTGGAAGAACCATTAAAGGTTTGTGCAATGATAGGATGTCCTACTTGTCCATCAAACTATGTATGTGTGTTGGAGGGGGCGTGGCTTTGGAGACGCTCTGAAGGAAGGGCGGGATTTTATGCTATTAAAACTAGCTTGCTATTGCTAGCTTCTCTGAAATCATCTACACTACCTTTAGGGAATAAGTCACCTGAGGGCATAACCTGTTGTTATATAATCCAGCTATCATCTAACAATATCATTTAATTGTGACTGTATTCATAATATACGTCCTGAGCGCCTCATTTGCTAAGAGATAATTTCTCATTAAACCTTATTTTATTAAGCTAATTAGTTAGGAGTTTATTTATGTTGTTCATTAAATGGGAGAAAACCTCTTTCAGTCCCAGTTCGGCCAGACAAATGGAAACCCATTAGTGTAACTACATCATTCATTCATTATTCATATTGTGAAATTAAAAATCCCACCGATCATTTCTGCTGTATTGGTGAGGCTGGGGGATGTGACTGTACTCACAGAGAAAACTCTCTCAGGATGTCCCTTCGCCCTCATGTTCGTGTCATGGACCTGCTTCAAGATCATCCAGGCTTCATCATGTTTCCCGTTCTGTACAACACAAGCAGCTCTGGTTTACTGGCACACATTCAGCTATATATACTGTATACGGTCCGCAAGCCCCGCCCACCCACCGAGGAAAACAAATCTTGGTTTGTACCAATTTGTATTTCTAAGTAAAAAACTACCTTTTTTTATGTTTTGTATGTCAAATGAAGCAAAGGAGAAATTAGAATTTATGTTAGAGGACAAAAGTGCATGTTTATGCATTTGGGAGACACTTTTACCATAGTGCATTTACATCATACGGCTGCGTGCGTTTGCTGAGATTTGAACCCATAACTTTTGCACCGCTAAGGCAACGATCTACCAGTTGAGCTAAGGGAGCACTACAGATGTACATGTTTTAAAAAAATAAACAGGAAATAACATTAGAAAACAGTATTTTCTACAGTTTTGGTCTGTTTTGTTAACATAATAATCATATTTTTGCTAATCAATATATTTCAGTATTTTCCTGTTTTCTGTGTTTTCCTGTTTCTTCATGTGTGAAGCTGCTTTGTAAATGACATGTGAAAAGCCTCATGTTAATGTAATGTAATGAAAAGAAGTGAAAAACCGAAAGCGGCAGGTCTCTAACCTCCAGGAAGAATCGAGGGCTCTCCGGCATGGTGTTCAGCGCGGCGATGGCGGCGACAGAAGGAAAGGCACAAACCAGCACAAACACTCTCCAGCTGTGAAACTGGTAGGCAGACCCCATCTGGAAACTCCAGCCTGTTAACAGGAAGTGACACGTCAACTGAGATCAATCACTGAGTGAAATACATCCATCAACAGGAAGTGACACGTCCGCTGAGATCAGCTGAGACTCTGAATGAAATAAATTTACCACACGTGTCTGAAAGAATGAAAGATTCGCTCACTTAATAAAAGACCATTTTTATCACATTTGTAGCTCTGTGTTTTATTCTGTATATCGCAAAGTCTTTAAAGAGCTAAAAGCAATTATAATATTTTGACAAGCAACTGAATAATGTAGAATGCAGTTTCTTCAGGAATGAAGCATCCAACTAATAATAGGTTAATTTTGCTTGACAGCAGCACTGGGCAAAAATAACCCATACGAAATTACTACAGTTTATATAAATAAAACATGGTTACTATAGGTAACAATGGTAACCACAAATTTCACTGTTGACGTGCATAAATGCATTTAGAAGGATAAGGGTGATTTGATTTGCTATGACATGCCCAGTTTTCCTGCAATTCCTATTGGTCACCAGATGAGCAGGCCTGATTGGTTACTTAATGGAACGTTGGGGAAACATTCTTACAACCTGAAATGGGAAGCTGGGATTGATCCTAAATAAGCAACACAATGAAAGCTGGTTACCATAGTGAGGAATGATAGCCCAAGCCATGGCAGCCGCGTAGATTCCTCCTATCATCCAGAACATACAGAGCCAGCTGAGATGCTCTCCACGCTTCTCCTGAGCCAGAAACTCAGAGAAATACGAGAAGACGATGGGAATCGATCCGCCGATTCTACAGAAAATAGAGAATGAGTTTAAACTCACAGTTTCTCTCAATCTGTGTCTGTACACATAAAACATTCAGGAATTAATATCGTGACTCAAAACGATTGTCTTTGTTTGTTTGAGCATCTTTAACGTAGCAACACTTGATCAACCAATGGTGTGAGTTGGGGGCGGGGCTATCTGTTTGTTTAACCAATGGGTGATTATTTGAGAAATGTATGTTTGTAAATCTGTGAGGTCTGGGGACTCATGACATGATATTTAACCTAAAATATAAGTTTATTTATGAAAGATGATTTGTAAGTGAATCCAGAGAGTTTGAAACTTGTTTTTACCCAACGCCAGAGAGCAGACGACAGAACAGGAAGGAGCTGTATCCCTGAACAAAAGAGGAGAAGAAAGCAAAGACACTGTTGATGGAGAGAGAGATGAGAAGAGTCTGTCTGCGCCCGATCCTGTCAGCCAGACCACCCCACACAAAAGCCCCCACCATCATCCCCAGATACACAATAAGACCTGAGAGAGAGAGAGAGAGAGAGAGAGAGAGAGAGTGAGAGAGAAATCAATAATGATATCAAAACACACAGTGTCAGCTTAGGACTCAACTCAACTCTATAGACAGTAAAGCAACGGTTGCATCAAACTTCTATACAATATAAAACCCACCAATAATGGATTTGTATTTTCAGACTTTGCTCTGTCATAAAACGTGACACGTACAGTAACACAGAAATACAGTTCACAGGATCATCAAGCGTCTCAAGTAAAAACTGACACAAACATAACAACAGTAGTTCAAAAATCAACAGTATAAATTCATAAAGCAACTAAGCGACTCACAGAACAGTACGTTGGGGAAAATGACACAAACAAAAATCTGATTTTTCAGGAACATTAGGAACATTTTAATCGTTCTTAAAGTGCCCGGCAGCTCATATTCATTCCCTGATAAATGCACGTCTTGTGTTTTAAACGCAGAACTCGCTGAATGAGAAAAGTGTGATTTCACAGCTCTGTCATGTGACTGAGGTGTGAACACACATATGTGTCATTCTGCTAACACCACAGACACGCGTGTTCAGCACAACACACCTATCAATACAATATAAATACAACAATACAACATATCATAGCTCAGGACGTTTACAGTTTCAGTGAAATATATATTTTATCTGAATGTTTTAAATGAAATTCAACACAGCAAGAGCATAAATATTATACTTTGACTTTAACAATCCTATTATGTTCATTTTCTGTTAAGCAACACATCAGAGGCTGCTCAGACTAACCAGCTAAACCCACTGACTACCAGCTTGGGTAGGTTGACTACCAGCAAGTCAACCTTGAAGACCATCTTAAACCGTCTAACCTGAACATCGCTGACTGAACACCTGTGCAAACGCTGTTATGCTTCACAACTGACAGTCTTTGTTTATGTGATTAACCACATGGCTTGAATTAAAACGAAAGGCATGTGTCGGAAAACGGCACCATCAGCCAATTAGGCCCTGGAGATGCTGAGTGGGCGGGGCTAGTGCATTATGTCACAGGGATGTCAGAGATGCAAGAGAGGGGAGGGGCGGAGCTGAGGCCTGGAGACATCTGACCTCATCCTCTTGAGAGAGAGAGAGAGAGAGCAGAAGGGGGAAGGGCGAGAGAGGAGGTTGTGATTCTCCTGCACTGTGACAGAAAAGCACATGAGCTACAGGGTTGAGAAAGTGAGGAAAACGAGAAAGTGGGGGAGAGATGAGAGGCTATTTATAGCGGTGTTTTCTCTCTTTCCTGTCTGTGAGTGCGGCGGGTTTCTCTGCGTCTCACATGAGGAGAGCCAATGGACTGTGGAGGGTCTGAGGGTTCTGGTTTCACTAATGTGCCGTTTGGCACGCGGTGTGTTTCTGAGCTCTGCTTCTGAGAGTCACAGAGATTCCCTGCTGTTGTACAGAGCAGTAAGTCAGTTATACAGACACCTGTCAACTACAACTCCAGCTGTCTGTCTGTCAATCCATCCATCACACAAAATAAATACATAAAGCATTTATATATTCATCAAATCTGTGAATATTTTTATACAGCTGGTCATAACAGAAAACATTAAAATCGTCACGTCATCATGACAACTGATTTAATGATGTCATTTAGTGTCAGTGGTAAGAAATAGCATCGCAATATTCGTCTTTTAGTAAAAGCCAAACTAATAACTAGCGTCTCTTTCTCCTGTTGCTTCATTCATCAGCAGAGAAACACGCAGGCTAACTGCTGCTGCAGAAACCGTCTCATCTCACACGTCCACGCTGTTGCATTTGATTGGAGCATGTCATTCTGCAGCTGCAGCTGGTGTGCATGCAGATATAAAGGCACTAGGACCCAGCAGCTGCTCTTGTGTATGAGTCAGGGCTGTTTTATAATAGTGGAGAGACCAAGGGCCCTGCTCCCCAGTGGC
>JBAJNP010002052.1:20413-52243 GCA_036877545.1 Yasuhikotakia modesta | reverse complement strand
TTTTTTCTGCAGAATTTTTACAGTAATTTAATTTTGATTTTAACTTTAGATATTTAAATGAACACTATTTAAATATCTCAGTAGGTTGTTATTTCCCGTCCTGTCTAAGCAGCATGTTCCATCACTCAGGTGCCTTTATCCATGTGTATATGCAGCACTTGTTTTCTTACTGCATGTTTATCATCAGAGTATCAGACCCCCACCTACCTGTACTAAAACCCACCAAGAGCTGAAAAAAGGGGAAGCCCCATCTTAATTTACGGTCATGTCTGGTAGTTCTAGTTTATGAGTTTTCATAATTGATCTGATTCATGTGAAGATTCATATCCAAGTCACTTTCATGAAATTACAGAGATCTGGAGAAATGGACTTACGTTCTTTAGTGCACATTGTGCACAGATTGCACTTCTTGTAGAGAATGTTGTATTCGTCTGTGTAGTAGCCATTGGGGCACATCAAACATTTAGTATCAGAGAATCCTGGTTTGCATCTTTGTGTCATATACTCTCCTGTGTAAACACACACAAATACAGGTATGTTGAGGAGTTTAGATATGAGTCTGACAGTATGTTGGTGTAGAGGGTAAATTGATGATGTGGTATTTAACATGAACTGTATTTATGAGTTCAGAGAAGTCACCTTCATCTGTGAAACTCAATGTGTCATTTTAAGATGTCAAATGCCGTATAACCAGTTACTAAACCTGAGATATTTTTACATAATGCAAACATCTGAAGATCACTTCACATACTTTTCTTTACATATGGCAAAATAAAGTAAAACTAACATTTCCAAGGAAATTGGACCCAACAGCTCAAATCATAAACCATTATTATGAACTAACAACTGCAATGTCACGTAAAAGTCACTGCAACTCACGTCAAGCCCAGCTGTGATCAAACCCTTGAGCGATATATCTGAAGCACTCATATTTTTAACTCAATTTCAATATTTTACCACATTCCACCACATTATTTTCTGCTTAAATCCTGTATTTAACTCAAAGTAAGAATTTGAAGTTGAATTTGAAGTTGATTTACCTGGTTTACATTTCTTGCAGCATTGATTGTTTTCTTTATATTCGGTTGTTTCCTCACAGTTCAGTGATTGGACGAGAGGAAGAGTTTGTGACGAGAGCAGGAGGACACTGAGCAGGGTAAGCATCTGATTGGAGGAGAGCAAAAGATCAGAAGACCTTAAACAACTTCAAATGTGGTAGTAAACAGCTTTGAGCATAGACTTGTGAATCATCTGTACAGTATTTGACTGTAAATACCAATATGATATAAAACATAACATAACATATGATGACAAGATGCTCATAACAAATAAATCTAAATAATAGTTTATATTGTTTGTATTTAATATCATTATATGTTAAATATAATTGGTTGTATATTAATAATGTTGTATCATCACTTAATGTGTATATACTGTTCATAATGTATTGTTATTCTTTAGAAAGAGAGAAATAAATTCGCAAAAGCTTAAATTATTATTGTATTTTAGTTTTATATTTTATATAAAAAGTAATTTTATATAAATATATTTTATATAAAAGTATATATTTATATATATAACACTACATACACTTTGCGAATAGCATGTTGATGAAAGGATAAATTAATACAATAACATTTTAAGACTTCTTCTATCTTCTATGAGATGGATTATGATGAACACAAAACATTTATAGATTCAGATTTACTTTTAATTAACATCTGTATTAACGCTTTCATTTTTTAACACTAACACAGATTTATAATAACATTTTAAGAATATTAGACCACATGGCTTACAACATGATACATTTCAATGATCTTGAAGCGTTTTAACCGTCTTGTTAAACCACACAATCTTTGAGCACACACACGCAACAAAGTCTTACCGTGAATATGTGTAAGATGAGAGACGCTGAGAAACAGACAAGATATGTGAGTTAGTCAGGCCTTTCTGAAGCTTTTAATGTGAGGGGACAAGACCATCATTTTCAGAATGTCAAATCAGTAATGCATGATGAGTCATATTTAAACTAAAATTTCCTTTTGGGACCCCCAAATTCACAACGGCACCACTCTCTCTTCACCTCTCATGAACCTCTTTTTTCTTCTACCCTAACTTTCCATCAAACGTATTCTTAGTTGCTTTACCTTTTAAAAAGTTCCAAAACAATCTCTCTCTTTCTCTCTGTCTCTCTTTCTAACCCTAGCACAACATCAATATTTTCAAAGGGTCTCTCAGTGTGAGAAAATGAATGACTCAAAGAAACCGGCACTTCAAACAGCTACTCATTCTAAGATAAGAGATCATCTATGAGGCCAATGGTTATAACGTCCCATCAAATCAAAACCTGATTTGAGATCAGATTAAAACAGTATTTTTGAGCACTAAAAAGGTATTTCTTCTTGTAGAGCCCTGATGTGTTTCTCTACCTGACTGTGCCAGAATTAATATATTTATATCATGAATAAAAACTTTTTATACTTTTTTTGGGTTCTGTTTCAAACTGTGCCTCCCCAACTCAGCATTATGACATGGCAATTCAATACTTGACTTGAAGTGAAGAGTCATGTCTCTCTGATAGTTCATAGATTAGACATGCTACCACACCACACCACACGTGCACACACATAAGCACATTTCGTTTTTACGGTTAAAGGTAGGCTTACTACAGCATCACTGCAACTTTGGTACAGGAAGCTTACTCAAAGAGCGATTACATCATCTCCTGATGGGCCTTGAACCGTAACAGGGTTTTGGTCTTTGGGTAAAATAGTTTTTCCCCTAATGAATGAGCACTGTGTGTGTGACACTTATGCAAAGCTGGCATTTAGACTTCTGTAAAGAACAAACAAGTCCATTATTTACAATTTTGGTGTCCCTCACACTTAACAGTTGTGACTGTGTGGCTAATTTTACTATCTTCCAATACTGTTTTGCATATGGAGTTTGATTGGATGTCATTTTGTAAACCTTCAGGAGTTTATTTATAATGTTACTATAAACCAAAGTTATCAAAATGTAATGGACTAATGTTTAGGAAATCCAACTCCTTCATTCAGGTAAACCATAAAATATGAAAGGCATGGAAAGAGCTGGGTACTTGTGTTTATTTCCCTTATGCATTTGCAAGTGTATACAAAATAAAGTTTCTTTGTCTACCTCAGTGAATGAAATGAAAGGGAATCTCTCCACATTCCTTTGGGTTGTAAAATATTTTATCAAGATATGGTCTATGGTAATCTGCTATAGTCACTGGAGGCCTGGTTCTGCATCTGAGTGTTAATTGCAGTTTGGGGGTGGTTCTACAGACACCCATAGTTAGTTTGTGGTGTGAGGCATATGTAGTTATGTTAATGAAATATAACTAGTTATTGTGTGTTTGTCTCCGGCACTACAGTATAACATTTTAATAAAAACTGTAATTGAACATTTGTAATTGAGAGAATGAGACACAATCTTGGTATTACAATAGATTTGCTGAATTCATGTTGAAATTCACCCTGGATTCATGCATTTTAATGATTTGGTCAACAAAAGGTTCTAATGGTAACAAATGGACACCTTTAACTGTGTATAGTTATTAAGATGTTCAGAGGAGTCAGAAATACAGTCAGCAAGATTAGTCATCAAGTCCTTTGACGCAAAACGTTTTTCTTTTTAACCATAAATGTTTTTTCTGAAAATTAAAAATTGTGATACATCAGTTAGGATGTTTGTTGATGCTATCAAATAGTTCTGGTGTAGATTTTTACAAAAAAATCAACATTTTACCATGCAACCTTTGCAGATGTTATACATTTTTATATTACATTATTTATATTGCTTTCTCACTATAAATATGATCTATGATGAGTTCTACTAGTGAAAAGATGTCTCATGAGAATTAAGATTTTTACATTAGTGGTTACTTAAGTCCCAAAGGCCCTGAGGCTCTGAACAACCACAATCTACCATAACATGCAAATCATATCTCAGTAAACATTGCTGTGGAATTAACATATATCCAGCATAATATGTTGTTTTTCTTTTATGATATATGATATGTTTTTGTTAACTATTTTTGGGCATTGTAACAAAGTTACAATGAGTATTCTTAAAATCTCCATGGTTACATTGCAGGTCACAGGGGAAGTGGAGACAGGATGTGGTTTCTGAGGTACGGAAGTTTTTTCTTTGCTTCAGTATGCAGCTACAAGCCGTAACCAAAAGTCTGTTAACCTTTCCTCAACCCAGCAATGAACAGTCTAGGAGTTCATTTAGCTTATATTTCATCTGTAGAAAAATAAAAGCAGAACTTGTCACATTTTTACAACATTTTAATTTTGTTTTTATCCAACAACAACAATATAAAGCATGTACACTTCATGCAAGTATTTATTTGCAGGTGACAGAAGATTGGTTGGGTTTAAAAGTTTTATAAAGCTCAGCAACGTTCATTGTCAAACACCTGCAGCATACACAATGCTTTTATTCTTTTATTTTAGCACTGCTGAGTCTTTCACACTATCTTTACACAGCTAGTAATGACATGTTTATAAGCACCCACAGCTTACTTTCGTTTTCTTCCTGCTTTCGCAGTGAATTCCTCTATCAGAAGTGGCACGCGAGGAGGAGCAGACTGTTGTGACGTGTAACATTTCCCGTAAAAGACTGCCCTCGTCTCCGAAGAAATGGACGATACAGTTAGTTCAGCAACCTTCACGTTTTAAACATTTAGGATATTATGACATAGTTGGGGTTGTATGTTTTAACGGTAATTATTAATGAGGATGTTGGATCGCCACAAGTAAAGGTAAGGTCACGCGCTTTACACGTTTCTACAGAACTAGATCGATATCTCTATGTGGCATTTTTGACTGTGGGCGTTGAGGCCATACTGTAGACTTAAAAAAAAGTGTAAAAATATAAAAAGTTATTTTTCCGTGGTCTAGATGTATGGGGTCGCTTAGGAAATAATAATAATTAACTAAACAAGTGTAACAAAAAAAATGTTTTATTGGAGTTCGGTGATTTGATTTACTGTCAGGTGGATATGCAGGAACCATCGTGCAACAGGTTACTGTAAAATTATTATCTTGTGTGATACAGAAACAGATTAAAACTCTTGCGTCTTCTTGACAAGATTTTGCAGTGTTTACTGTTTGTATGAATTAGAGAGAGATTGTATGAATAATTGTACGTGTTTGCTCTCCTGGCATTCATCCAAGTGTCTGGACGGAGTTTCTGATGTAGTGAGAAGGAGCGCACCCTACAGCGGCCATGGGACACGACAGCACAAGAAACTGGAGTAACACTCAGCTCAGCATATGTTTGTTTCTGGTAACACAACATTTGTAAAACTTTCACTAACCAATGATTCATTGTTTTCAAAAGGGTATTATCTCAAATGGTCATAGAGGCCAGATAATATGCAAGTTAATATTTGTAAAAAATATTTGTATGTTTTAGTCATCAAGTTTGTTTGGTTCAATGGTCATGTTTATTGTATATTATATAGCGAGAAAAAGAAAAATGAATACAGTCCATATGGAGAAAATTATTGGAAAAAGTAATATACCAGTAATATAATATTTTATTAAAGAAATTAATTGCTGTGAAAAAAATATTGTTTTTCTAAAACATTTAATAGAGAGAGTGATACAGAAGACCAGACAAAAACATGATTTGATGTTGTGCCTACTTAATTTGTTAGGTTTTTAGACAATCAGTCAAATGTACCCCATTTTGGCTTTCTTTTTGTCACGTTACTGTTTTTGGCAAGTGTATTTGTAAATTTGCATCTACACTAGTATGCATACTGTATACTAAATTAAAGCACTATGGAAGTATGCATTTCTAACTTAAATGGTCACATGTTATCCACAGGTTTTAATTAGCCAATCATTAGATGCTGCAGTTAGCGGAGGTGGGGTTGTGAAAGGTTGTTCTGAAGGTGAATACTGGAATAAGCAGGGATTCTGCTGTGATAAATGTCATGAAGGTAAAACAAAATGTATATCACTATTTGTTTTGCTATTTGAATTATGGCACTGGTATGTGTTAAGGACAAGTTTTTAAACTTTTAAATGTTCTTTCTTAGGGTTTAGGCTTAAACAGGAATGCTCTGCATCGGGGCAAAGGTCTTACTGTGAGAAATGTGGGGACGGAACTTACATGGATAAAACAAACTATAGCCCAAACTGCTTCAGATGCACAAGCTGCAGAAGACGTAATTGTTATTTTATAATTTTTTCATACTACTTTAATGTTCTTCTTGTTACTAACTTGATTAGTATTAATGAGTGTTTACATGAACTTCACACATTGAGTCAATTGCTTTATTTTCTCTTATTTTAATCTGTTTGTCACTGTCTTACAGCGAATATGGTGCAGATTTCGAATTGTACGTTTAAAAGAGACAGTGTGTGCGGGTGTGTGGTCGGATACTACCTGAACAAATTAGATGCTACAACGTCGCAATGTAAAGAATGTAGAAAATGTGGGACTGGGCAGTTGACAACTGCAAATTGTAAGTTTATCTCTCTTGAAATGATCGAGTTACTGACTATACCTTTAATTACATTACATTATTCAATATGACTTACAGTACATTTAAGTTATTCAAAAGGTACTCTGAGTGCAGAACACCTTTGGTTAATGTTTTGTCAGGTACGGAGGCAGGCTATAACCATTGTGTGTGCAAAGAAAAACATTATCAAGTGAAACCCAACTCCTGTGAGCCATGTGTTACGTAAGTCACAATACTTTTTAACAGTCAGCCAAACTTATTGTATGGCACCTTCTCTGGGGTTAAATAGCAAGTTCTGCTATTGTTTACATACAGGTTTGGACTAACAAAAGGGTATATTTATATCTGCTGTGAAGAGAAATATTGGACAATTGTACTTGTGTTTTTCCCAAGCATTACAAAAGACTTCAACTGGTACCTTAATGGTCCAGTACTATATTGCAATCTGTCTATATTGCTATCTGTCTTTTACAGAGTAAAATTATACAAGTTTGGAACAACATGAGAGAAAAACACAAATATTATTTAATATATATTCTTATATTCTAATAATTTTTTACATTGAGTGAGTCGCCTCATGTTGAGATGTGACGAGCCAATAATGAGGTCACATGACCAGACAAATTACTAATTTTAGCACAGTAATCCAATTTATATTGGATACTTTTAACCACAGAATTAATTAAAAATGGTGACTGTTAATAGATGCCCAACTGCAGTTTGTGTGATGCATTCATTCTGCTAGGTGTCCGAATAAATTTAATGTCACGTCAGCCAGTTCAGCATAAAATTATAGAGCTCTCTTGTAGGTGTAGCATTAGCAGTTTTTAATGTGAATTAAATGAAACAATTGGTATGTCAAGCTATGAATTGTTTTTATGCCCTATAGATGCCGCAAGGAGTGTGAATTCTTGTGTAACTCCAGCACAACGCAAACGGTTCGGACAACACCTCCTACAGGTGAGTGCTGCTTTTGTTGAGTCTGTTGTGAATAACTGTGGCTGCATTCCAGTGAACACACTGGGAAAAAGGAGTATGTAGAAATAACTTTTGCCATTTAATTCATGTTGATAAAACACAAAATGTACATAAACAATACATACTGTAAGTACATTCATTCATTCATTAAGCAGACAATTTCACCAAAAGTGACTTGTATTCAAGAGTGTATTTGAAATAGTGATATTTTAAAAGTAAGGGTGTGTGGTTTAATCAAGAGGAAATGCTTGAGTGCAGAGCTGGTGTATGAGGAAAGCAGAAAGAATATCAGTCAGTTAATATTTATTTTTTTCCTCATGCTGTGGATACCAGTCAGGAAACTTGGCATAAACAGGTAGCAGACTATAATACGCTCTGTTAATACAGTCCATGACTCACTCAAGAGAGCACAAGTCATTGTGGGAAGTCCCCTCTGCTTGGTTTGTCATAACAATATCTGCTTAAATTTGCCCTGCCATGACTCAGCGTCTGCACTGTGTCAAAAAAAAACAACCTGTATCTTCAGAAAGCAGATCACTTAAGAGGGAAGCATGCTGATTTCCAGTGATTTGAACTGGTTGTGTTCTTGATTGATGTTTCAGACACAGTTTCTCAGACACTGATGCCATTGTTCGCATGCATCACGGCTACAGCAGTGGGAGCTTTTTTCATTTACGAGGGCATCAGGATTTGGAAGAAGAAGAAACATGCTTTGTCAACCCAGTCATCATCACATGATACCAAACCAAAGTTCGAATGTGAGGTAAACTAACCGATTGACTGCGGCTCCATCATTCTTCACATTACGAGTGATTCACGCTTGACGATAAACTCTTAATCAAGGTTCTTTCTCATGCAGGATGATTCATGTTTGATGATAAACACACTGATGTTCTAGAGAAGTGCTTGGCAATAGACTATATAATATTTTGGTTGATAGCCAATATAGAGCAAATTAATCAAATGTTTAAGCCTGGCCTAAAATTACATGAGTTTAGTACCACAGTATTTATATGCTGCAGTGTAAGCCATTAAAATAATAATCAGTAGTATTGTATGGTATGTATATGTATGTTTTTTTTAGCGATTTTACTTAATTAACTTTATTAATTTAGATTAGGGTAATTATGTGTTTTTGTTTAATGCATTTTCGAATTTCACAAAGTCAGGAAATCAAGCAATAGCTGGAAGGCCTGCTTGACCTTTTAGTGCATCAGCCCTCTTGATGATGTTATGTTTTGTGATATTTGTTTTTGAATAATTATTTATTTAATAATTGTTGTATCATTTGTTGTCCCCACAGCAAACCTCTGTCACAATTTCACCAGACACACTGAAGGAAACTGTTCCACTCACAAGCAATCCATGTGAGATAGAACAGAAGTGCAGAGAACTTCCAGACTGTATCCCAAGAGAGATCAAAAGTATGTGTGTTTGTTTGTTTCTATACACAAATCTGTGTTACACAAGACGTGTTACCATATATTGTATCCATTTCAAAAGCCAATGTGTTTAACAGTAACATTATATAGATTGTCTTAAGTAGACATAATTTTAAAATTCAGTTTGTGTGTATAATATGTGTAATAAAAGCCAACCACACACACCAAATACAGTCAGCACTCAGCACTACTGTTAATGTTACACACGTTAACCTGCATAATGTTGTGTAGTTCATCTTTCACATAATCTCTCCCTCACTCTTTTTCTGCTTTTACTCTTGTAGTTCATGAGTTCTTTTACTTTACATTGGACGAGATCCCCATCGGTCGATTTAAAGAGTTTGTCCGCAGACTCGGCGTCTCTGAACAGGACATTGAAAGAGCGGAACGAGACCACCGGGCTTGCAAAGATGCCCAGTACCAGATGCTGAAGATTTGGAGTGACAGAGGCAGTGGAGGAAGAAACAATGTCCTGCCCTCTCACCTCATGCGGATGTTTATAGATACGCTGAGAGACATGTATCTGGCCAGCTGTGCAGATAGCATTGAGAACAAGTTCCTTTCACAGGATTCTTCACACTGAGCTCACTGCAGGTGAATGGAGGCATTAACAGACATACTAAACTTCTATCTCATGCCACTGGATTCCCTTCAGAGTGGAAGTGTAACTGTACAAGACAACTGTATATTTCCAGCTGTCTATAAAAATTTCACACTAATGTTTTTCTATGAATATGCAGTTCTGTTATGCTGTGTTTATATCAAAGCTTGATGAGTGCTGTGATTGTTTGTATCTTAATGAGGGTTGTGGTGTGGAGTTGGGTTAGAATGGGTGATGTACAGTATGTCTCCCTTTGTGTTTATTCGTTTATGCAGAAGCCTCAAATTCTCTCCTATAATCTCACAGCATGACGTCCAGGTCACATTTCTTTCCACAATCAAATGAAAAAATATTTCTGTCTTTATAGATAAAATCTGTTGCTGCATTCTTATATTGCTGTAAATTTTTACCATTCCACAGTCTCTGGAAATATGGACTATTGTACAGTAGGGTGCTTGTCAAACAAATGATCAAAAGTAGCATTAATGTTTTAGTACAAATGTGAACAATACATCTGGTTTGGCCACAAACAGTTAGTATTATCAAACGTGTGGTAAATCTGCAGCTTGTCACATTACTCATTCATTGTTATCTAAATGTGCAAAAAGGTATATTTCATGTTTTCTGTCTTTCAGTGTATAAATAGGTTGCTATGGTTTTTGTATGTTGTTATAGTCATCAAGTTCAAATGTTCTATCCTTTTCAACAGCAAAAAAACAAACTTAATTTTCACATATATTTAGTTCGTGTCCTCCAGGCACCAAATAATGGAAAGCATTTCCATTCCTGTTTCTTTTGCCTTGTCATGTTTCCTGACTTAAAGGAAATCATGACTTACAGGTTTTTGTTTATTTCACCTACCTTCTCAACCTTCTCAAACTTGCACAAGTGAAGATGTAATTTTATTTGTTTCTTTGTCTTCATAGTGAACACATTCATTTAAATCCACCATACATCATACTTTTTTTGTATAAAAAAATGTGTGTACTTTTATTTGCAAATCAAATAAAGGATTTTAGGCCATCTTATAAGGTCTCCTGCTTAGTGTAGGCAGTTCCACAATGCATGTATTTTTTAATGTGCTGTTTAAGTTAATAACCTTTTATCCAAAGTTCCTATTCAGTGCTTTTAGAAAAGCATGTTAAAAACACGTAGTTAAATACTTGAAGAGAGCAGTAATGTAATATAATCACTTTCTGGATAATCATTAATACACAAATAAGTGGTTGGTTAGCAGACACTCAGTTATGCCTTCTTTTAATGGTGTGTAATTATGCCTTTGTGTGCACATTGATGCATGTCTGTTGTGATCTTGTGCAATGATGCTTATTTGCATTCCTATTTTGCATTAATTCATGTTTAAAACTTCACAAACAGTCAGACTGGCACAGGTCAAAATAGGGCATTAGATTTAATGATGTTTGCTAAGGTACATTAGAATATATAGCAACCATGTGGAAACCCCATGATACCATAAAAATCCTTCCATCATAGTGGTGAGTTGTACACAAAGATAATTTGTGTGTGTGTGTCTGTCTGTCTGTCTGTGTTTTTTTGAACACACTTCACTACCTTAGAATTATAATCTGTGTCTGTATCTGTGTTCTGACCAGTTTTGAGATATTGAGGTTAAAGTTTATGCATTGTAAATACAGACATCCCAAATGTATTCTAATTCTGCTTAATTTAGAAATTAGGACTTTTACAAACTATAAACTTTGAGTCGCATTGGAATTACAAGGTTCTATCTAACAAAACAGAAAAGATAACAATGTAAAAATATTTACAATTTACTCACAGGCTATCTTAAATATGTTAAATGTATATATCAAAATGCTATATCTGAGTTTTTAATTGTACAGTATTGCGTCCAGTGAAGAAGCAATTATAAGGCCAAGTTTGACTTAACTTTCGCATAGAACTTTAAAAAAACACCTTAATAGTGTCAAGTTATGTTAGAGTCAGAATATGTCAATAACTCAGTTATTCCTCATTTATCACAAAAATGTCAAATGTCAGAAACTTAAACTTAAGTGTCTGTGACACTCAAACCTATAATAACATTCCCTCTAAAAACTGGTGACACCACTATACCGGAGATCTAAGCGGGCATAGAATCCTGCTTCACTTGCTCAACCAGTTACCAAAGGAAGAAAGAGAGAAAGACAAGGCTTCTGAAGCCAGAAGAGAGAGAGACCTTAAAGATGTCTGTCTGAGTGACTTGGACACAGGCAAATGCAGGTATCTTTTAGGGAGCTCTGGGAATCTGTGAGCTTCAAATGCATGTGTGTGTGGTCAAGACTTTTGTCTAGAATTAGGTCATTTGAATTCTGAATATAAACAACTGAGATCCTAAATGTAATTTAACTTTAGAATTAGTGTGGTTTATTATAAATTGCAAGTGAATCACTGACATTTTACTTTTTTGTAAATTATGTCAATGTTGCATTTGGGTGTATATTTACAATGCAATGTAGACATGTATTCATATGTACAATGTATATTATATAGATGCAGGATATGCAAGTTGTTTAGTGAGTTCTTGTTCTAAAAATACAAATCTTGAAAATCTCGGAAAAATTAATTTTGTAAAGGTTATAAGCTGTTTAATTTCATGATAAGGCTACATTTGGGTTTGTGTATGTGCATTCCCTCTATTGAGGGCTAAATGTTGCATTGACAAGTCTGAGTGTAACTGTGTGTGTGTAAAAAAGCTCTAGTAATAAAGTAAATAATGCAACATCTGACTGTTATAAATAGGAAATGGTCTAAAGTAATATATCTGTATACATAATTAACAAAAATCTTTCTCTATTTTGATGGTAATTTAGAAGTAAATGTGTGTACATTCTTAATAGACATTCTTAATATGTGGTACTAGTGGAGAAGTGAGTTGTTTTTACATTTAAGGGTCAGCTGGTACTGGCCTTGAAGCTCTAATGAGATATGCACACAAATAACTGAAGCATGACACATATCACTCAATGCCGCCACTTGTCCCCCTCTGCTCTGTATCTTCTGCTTTCTTTTTTCTAATCTCTTTCATTAGTGTAAGACTGTGAATGCACTTATTGTATCTTTATCATTGTTTTTCAGTTATCAGTCAAAAGGACTGTGTGACTGTATGGCCCCAGAAGAAACTGCCACTGGTCACAGACAGCAGGATAAAGAGAAAGAAACAGAAAGCGTCACGCCGGATGGATTTTTTGCAGTAACACCATCCAGCCACATGATGGCACACAATAAACATAGATACTATACCATAGGCCATCAACAGGTAACTGAACAGCCAATACTATGTCAGTTCATATTTACATTCACGCTTTCTGCCATTTCGGGTTGATGGTGTCAATGTGGGACATTTTTGTTAAAAATAATTTTCACTGCATGCGTATATAAAGTGTTTCGCTGCGCATATAAAGTGTTCCTCATTATGGCTGCGACTAGGACAACACTTACAGAAAAATAAATGCCTGGTTTGACTGGAGCTTGTGAACTGTGAGCGATGAACAGAGGTGCAATATTACACCAATGATCTTGCTGATGATATTATAAACAAGGTGTTAGAAACAACATTCCTATAAACCAATGAATACCCTCTGGGCTACGTACTGTACAGTGCAATGACAGTGATTGGTTAAGAGAAATGTTCATGCAGAAACATGTTATCAAGTTGTGCTTTATATGCATGAGATGGATGTCAGTATAGAATGAGGGTTACTTGAGTACCGAAATCATTGGTTGATTGTTTTTCTAAGCTTGTCACTTACATAAACAATCAGAAGAAAAAAAGCGGGATGGACTTTTCTACAGTGAGGGGACCATCTACCAGTGCCAGACCCAGAGGTGCATTAATGCAGGTGATTTTCAACCAGGGAGCGTCTGACAAAAATGTTGCACAAGAGGTAATTTACTTTTTGCTTGAGTTATCTGTGGGTGACAAATTTATTTAATATTAAACTTATTTCTCTCTCAGGATCGAACAGGCAGTGCCAAGGGGCAGGACACACTCAAACTGGTTCTCGACACTTTCCTCACACCATCTGACCTGAGGTGGACATGGGGAGAGGGAGGTACTGAACGATCATTGGAACAGAGCTGGACAGACATAGTGGAGTCGCATGTGGTATGAATATATGGAGAGAGTAAGAGAGAGAGAGAGAGAGAGAGAGTGAGAGAGAGAGAGAGAGAGACATTGGTGGAATGAGTGATATATTTGTTGTTGCTTAAATTGTATAGTTTTAGCTTACTGGACACAGTGGTCAACATTAAGATTTGCTTTCAACTCGTTTTTCCTAATCAACTCATGTTGTGTAATCTTATATCTAAAACTGAATTTTTAAAGTGCATTTCATGTATTTATCAGCAATTGATTGACAAATTTAATGATACAATGCATAGTAGAACTCAAAAAAATAATGCAACTGTAGTGATTTACAGAAATAAAACAAATAAATGTAAAGGTCAATTTAAATGCCGTGGTGAAATATTAATAACATTAGTTACAAAATCAATGAATTAAAAACATATTTTTGTTTATCTCTGAAGTCGATGTCGAAAACCCAGAGACACCAGCAGGAGGCGCTTTGGGAACTGATTAATACCGAGCTCAGCTACATCAACAAACTCACTATAGCCAAAGATGTATGTCATACATTTTTAAGTTATTTTATTATAACATTATTACATACCATATAAATGCTTCTTCATACCATACCATACCATATAAATGCGTAATAGCAATACTAACAGTTACAGGATGTAGATATGCTTTCCATAATTATCTGAACATGTTATGTTATTTACACATGTTGACAGTGTGAAAACTGAGTGTGCAAAAATATTTTGGCTCATGCACATTCTCATTTGTGTATAGCTGGTGCTGGCAGCGCTATCATACTGTCATGGATATCGGTTCCTTCAAGAAGTATGTGTTGTTTTTTTTATCTAACTTGTTTGTTCATATGAAGTTTCCTTCTAGAGTTACATAGTCAGCACATTGAAATGGCAGCCAGTCAGATTAACTGTGTAACTGTGAGTGACAACAGTGTGGTCAAATAATGGGCTGTTCATTACCAGCAGTCTGACTGAGATCACTCATGCTGTTTAATCTATGTAATCTAGAACTTTCTGCTGAACCACTGAGGGCACAGTGGAAACACACAAATGTACATTTTGTGCGGACAAGATGGAAATTTTTTTTGCTCCGAACGTAGATTCTGTGGGTGACAATTACATGTCTCAATTAAAGTTTTTTCCATTTCTTTCTTTCTTTCTTTCTTTCTTTCTTTCTTTCTTTCTCTCTCTCTCTTTCTGTTTTTCTCTCTTTCAGGTCACCCCCACAATGCTTTTTTCCACTCTTCCATCAATCCTTCATGCACATAGACTCTTTTGGCAGGAAGTGATGTATCCAATGCTACAAGAGGCCCGTCTCACTGGACGACCTTTTGACCCTTTGAAACTTGAGTCAGGGTGTTTGCAGGTACAACATGCATGATACAGTTCACATTGCTTCTATTTTCTCAAGATACATTTTCAAAACTCTTAGTACTCTTAGTCTAAATCCATTACACTTGTAGCACCATTAGTCATTCTTTCAAAATCTGCTTCCATTCTAGTTGCACATCATTTTTCCACATAATCTTTGTTTCAAAAAACAAAAACGTGTAATGAGAAAATGAAATAGCTGAATCATCAAAACATCTGAATCTTCCATGATGCTGAAAGAATGTTACTGTAATACTGTATACACAAACAACACAATATACAAATAAATCAGACCAGTTGAACTTTTATAGGCATAACAAATTATACCTTTATTAAAACTGATTAGATTAAATGATGTATGATTGTGAATAAAAAAGTTTACATGGATGAAACAATTTGTATAGTGAAATGTTACTTTGTGATTTTGTGTTTTGTTCTAACACAGCTGAGAATATGTTTTGATGATCTGTTTGAGATTAGTAGGAGTGTCAAAAGTGCACCACTTGCTTGTGAAAATTGCATGAATGAAATAAAACTATAGATCATACAATAAACAAATAATTTATGTATAATACAATAAACAAACTCTTTAATTCTTCATCTTTTACAGTTTAATGAGCATTTTTCTGCATATTATGAATACTGTGGGGAAGAGGAGAGAAACGTGGAGTTTACACGCAGACAACTTGACACAAATCCACAGTTTTACACCTTCCTTTCGGTACAGTGTATCACATCTGTTGATATAACTAAGCAATATTACAGTACATTCGCATTAATGCTAATTGCATGATATTTTTCTTTCATACTACAGTTATCTATATATTGCTATTTTATAAGTATATGTGCGTTTTAGTCCTGTGACATACACAGCAACATATTGTTGTTATGCCTCACTCCACTATGCAAAAAGGTGTTTCAACTGATTTAAATTGCAGATTAAGAAGTTGCAGAAGTTTCTCATATACAATAATGGCTTAAGTATTTCATTTATGCAAACTAAAGAATACATAGTGAAACAAGAAAAAAATAACTAAAATAATATTGAATAATATTACATATGTTTTTGACCATTGTAAGTGTAATATATATTAAACACAAGATTAACAAAATGTAAAGATTCTTTTAAATAATGGTTTAATATCTTAAGCTAAATTAGGACTGGAAAATAAATTGTCAAACAATAGCCAAATATAGCCACTACCAATTATAAATATCAGAGAAGTGCTGGTGTGGTATGAGTTTTTTTCCACATTTCAAATGAGCCGTTTACCCCTTGAGTTCCCCAGTCATTGTATTTTTACAAAACAAGCAGGTTGGAAATGACTGTCAGCTCACATGTCTCTGTGGTGCTTTGACTGCAAGGGTAGAATGGGGGTGAATTGTTTCCTGAAGGGTACATTATTAATCATTTCAGCCTGGTATGGTTATTATTAATGAATAATAATAATTAAAAATGCACAACTTCAAATGCACAGTTTAAACTGCCAATGCATGAGCATTTTATTACAATTCAATATCTTGCATGAAGATCACTGTCAGTCTGATATGCTGATATGTAGATTTATGAAATCGATCTGTCTTACAGTGGGTGGAGAATCACCCACAGTGTGGGCGAATGAGATTAGGTGACATGCAAGCCAAACCACACCAGAGAATCACCAAGTACCCTCTTCTGCTGAAAGCTGTGCAGAAGAACACTGAAGACCTCCATACACAAAATGCACTTGAAAGAATGGTAAGACCCAAAATATGGTAGAACGATAAGCTGGAAATAAAAGTTTGAACACATAGTTCTCTTTTGCTCACTCTTTGTCTCTCGTATGTCTTAGTTAACCAGCCTCAATGATTTTTTGGCATCAATCAATGACTACTTACAATTTAAAGTTGATAAACAAGCCCTTTCTGATGCTGCTCAGAGGATCAAGGGATACAAAATAGGAGGTCTCAGTGAAGAAATAGACAAGGTAAATGAAACAAGCACTAAAACACGGGCTGGGTCTTTGCAAAAAATATAGAAATGCTGAAAGTATAATGTTATCAACAGCACGTTCAAGAGTTCAGCTGCTTTGATTTGACGAGCACAATAAGGGGCGTGGCTTCAATAATCATACGGAAGCAATTACTGGAAGAAACTTTAAAGGTCAGAGGACGAAAGGACAATAAGGCAAGTGAGAACATATATTTGAATGGATGATTATTGTGCTTAGAGTTTTAACCTGATGTAATTGTTATTATTGATTTTAGGAGCTTGTGGTCCTGCTCTTCACTGATATGTTGCTAATGACCAAAACTGAGAAGAAATCAGATAAGCTTAAGGTAGTGCGCCCCCCGCTGCCTCTGGAGAGAATATGCTGCAGTGAGCTCAGAGATGGCTGTGAGTGTGAACAACATTTCTATAATAAACCTATGATTAATCTCACCTACCTGAAGGAAAATGTGTCAAAGAGATGTGTGTTTTCATTCCATTACAAGCTTCATCTCTGTGGACTCTGTTCTCATACACTGCACAATAACAGCATAATGGAATTACTTAGCATGAAGTTTAAAAAGCACTTAAGTGACAGTCTTTACCCTTGTGTAAAATAATTAAATATAAATTATTGCACCATATTAATGATACATACATGCAACATTTGCATATTAATGTAGGTGGACTGGCTGGGCTGCATGGACTGCAGTGTATTACGTTATTTGTTTATGTGTAAATAAGTTTTGTCACATTAAAGCTAGTAAAATACTTTTTTTACTAGCAGGGACAGGGTAAGCCTGCATACAACTGTATGCAATTAAGCATAATGCTTGTCGAGACATGTCACAGCACACCAGACAAGATAAGCTTGTCTCTGCCTTAGGCGTGTCTGATAAATCCACTCATTCAAGTTCTAGCATATAGTCAAAAAATCATTACCACGTGATTAAGCTTGAATTGCAGTTAAAATGCCATTTACTTATGTAGGTTACTTGTATGTGAATATTACAAACGCAACATTTATTCTCATATGTTGTTCTCTCTCTCTGTCTGGTTCTGTCTGTTAGACTCATTTGTGTTGGTGGAGGTGGGAGATCTAGGATGTGCAGTCAGTGTGTACTGTCTGTCAACACCCAGCCCAGACAGCTGCTCCTCATGGGTGTCTGCTGTGCGGGAAGCTCAGGTACAGCACACACTGTAAATTATACACAGGAGCAACAGGATGTCTGAGCCCCACCCTGAAGAGCTGTCATTTATCATACCTTCAGAATGCCTAACATTCTGCCTTTAAGCACTTCCTGTAAACAAAAGAATTAAATGTCAACCTCAGGGGATGACACTAAACATTACAAGAGGTTTTTATATGGCTAAAACAATAAGTTAGGATTGTTAACAAAAATTACTCTAGTAATACTTTACAACATTTATTTGTCTCAGTTACTACATACTTTTAACATACTTTTAATATTTACTAATGCATTTCTTAAAAAGTTATATAATAAGTGAACATTAGTGGATTAGTGGACTTATTTACTAATAAGGACCAGCACTAACTTATTTACTACCTTATTAACTTAACTGTCAATCATTCAGTGGTCAGCTAGTTAGGAATCATAAATTGTTATAGTTTTTCTTTATATTTTTACAAGTATATTATTGTCTTATTGATTTTCATAGGCAGCCTTAGTCACCCTGAGGACACATGAGGCAAATAAAACATTGAAGATCACAAATGGCAAAGACAGTGACTCTGAAAGATCTCTCACTCAAACCCAATTTACCAATAAAGTCAATGAGGATTCTAACAGCCAATCAGAATCGAACAGTGATTTTTCCCAACGTATTAAACTTTATTTAAAGGAAATGGACAATATCTATATAAATGGCACACAAGCAATAAATGATGTGGAGCAACAGAATGGACAGAGCCAAACAGCTTATGGAGAGCTTGCAGGAAAGAAGGAAAGTGAACAGACTGAATCTGATGAATTAAAAACTAAAGGAAGAAACAGAAACAGTTGTGAAAAATGGGAAGAAGGTGAGACCTCTTTCTGGATGTATGCAGAGAGGAGAGTGACATGGAATAATGGGCCACATTTGTCTTCCACCTCTAATGACATCACTCACCAGGACTTGTTAGTAAAGAACCAATCAAATGGAAAACAGATTTTGTTGCCAGGTGAACATATGTGGAAAAATTACACTCCTGGCCATTCCACACAAAATACTTTATCAAACGAACCTCTTGTAAATACAACACAACAAGGGAAACCAATGCAACTAGATGCAGATAATGGACCTCATAACCAGGAAATCAGAAGGAATTCTTTGTACAGCCAATCAGAGGAGAATGACAACATACTCACTGGTTCAAATAAATTCCTCAGGAAGTTTGGGTCCCCCCGGATGCGTAGGAAGCTTCCAAATAGTTCACAGCCTACTGTCTTGTTTGATGGCTTCAGGATGGGCTCAGGTGGAAAGGAACGGTTGGAATTTACTCCTAATATAACCTCCAATGACAACCAAAGAAGAACATCTAATGCTGCCATTAAAACCCAGGAGACCCACCGAGTGCTAAAACTGGGATCTTTAAAGAACAACCATGGGATGTTCTGGAATGATAATAAAGAAATATCATCACCAGACTCAAAGACAATCTCTGAGGATGAGAAAAGACGTGATGCCCCTCAAATGAAACCCAAACTGATAGCACAGAGGAGTGCTTCTATCTCAGAGACCAGCTTTCCACTTACATCCTCTCTGCTTGCCTACAGGCTTAACCCCTCACCACCACCTGTTCTGGACCCCCAGGGTTACCCATCTCCTCTCCAGAACCTTCTGCAGAGAGCAAAGGAAAGAGAAAAAGAACATGGACTATGGAAAAGAGAGAAAGGGACTTTTTCTCCTCATATTTCCCCAACTTTCTCCACTTCTCCCTCACCATTAGCCAGTGAAGGGCAGCGAATGACTGAGGGAGAGGAGATAGGTTTGTGCAGTACCAGTTCTGCACAGACACAAGATGAGACCAAAAGGAGGTGAGTCCATGTGTTTAAACACTAAGACGCTAAATGTATGTCACGGACCCCATTACCATCCACTATTACACATGAGTGACACAACTGAATGAGTAGTGTCAATGAAAGTCCTCATAATGATAACATTAATATATAATTTAAGATCTTTTTCTTAAAATATACAGATGTTTTTCACTCTTACATTAAGCCCCAAAAATAACCATAACTGCCCAGTGGAAAATCTGTTTTCATTTTAAGTAGCTTTGTTCCATTTGTTAGCTATGACTGTAAAATCAGAAGCTGTTCTGTGCCGGGGAAGTTGACAGTTTCATGTGTGTTATTTCTCTCTACCCACACACAATTTGTCAACATCTCTGTATCAGCATTTAAAATTAAATTAATAAAATGAATCTCTAAATTAATATTCTTAAATGATTAGATTACTGACCTGGACATTTTGTAAGAAAATTGTACAACATCATTGTTATGAAACATTACAGGATTTTGTATAGTGGTAAAGTTAGTTCTTCAAATGACCATTAGGAGTCAGGCTTTCCCTATAATGCCTGAAGACACACATCACTTTTGTAAGTTGTACAGTAGTATCATTTTTATTAATAATTTATTAAAAATATAATAGAATGCTCTACTTAAATACTTAAATAATATTAGTGTATAACTGAAAATAGCCCTTGTTATTTCTTACTGTAAACAGACACTGCCTATTACAGACATTATATATAGACATATAATACTGTTTGTAAGTTTAATTGAAGTTATTAAATGTTAACTCAGACATACTAACCATATCAACTATTATATTATATTATATTACACTAACTAAAACCACTTTAAACGGCACACTTGAGCAGTTACATTTTTTTATTAATTCCTACTTTTTCAAAGGAATTTACCCATAATCCCTTGTTCTCACCCTTTAAGCAATAATGTCCCAGAGGGCATCAGTGTAGATTGGCCAGGCTGGTGTTTTGACGACGAGGACGTGTTTGACTTTCAGGACTTTGATGATGAAGACTGGTTTGAGCAGACACTGACCCCACATGAGCCACGGACAGCAGGAAAGACACCAGCAGAGAGACGTGATGAAGGACAATGGAGTGAGGTGTAGTTATAATGTAGTTTACTCCACTGTTTATTCTTGTAAATGTGTGAAGAGTGTTGTGTATAAAACAGCGTATAAAGAGAAATGAGTGTTGTTGTTTAGTGCTAAATATACATTAGTGATATGAATATTCTTAGGTATGCTCTTAGGTATGCCCTCGCATGAGACAGTATCTGCAGCTTTTATCTTCAGCCTTTTTAAAATGAAGTCGATTCACATTGTATGTATAGTTACTAGTCTGTGTGTGTAAATGCATTTGTGTACAGCATGTTTTTTGTATATTTTTTTGACAATGTATAGAGAATTAAAAAATGGCTTGTATTAAATGTGCACAAGAGAAAGGTAAAACATAAGAAACAATCAAATATTTTTTCTTTATTGCTTTATTTATATAGGTAATACATTTAAAGTTGTTAAGTTTGTACCGTAATTATTTTATACAAAAGTAATACATTTAAATGTAAGTAAAATATTTACAGTTTTTCTGGACTGCTACAACTGTCTGCATTAAAAACACATGCACACATACATTAATAATGGAATATAGAGTTACGCACAAAGATTCTGTTCACACAGAAGAAAACACATTCACACTCACACCGGTTTGAGATCTCCACTGCCCGCTTCACTTCTCTCTCTTCTCTCCCGTTCTGTGGCGGCTTCATGGACAATAGCTTCCATCGCCGGGTAAAGAAGGATCATCTTCTTCTGTAAATCAGATAAAAAGTGTTTAATAACATTTTAAATGTATTACACAGGGCTTCATGTGCAACATTTAAAACTTCAATAGCAAGTGAGCATAAACTCTATAAATTAAACCAGAACGTACCCTGCGATAGTTTCTGTATATCTGGAACAGAATCAGGAATATCACCAAAAACACAAATCCTAATCCCATAACCATGGCAAATTTGTTTCCAGACTGACTTTTGCCCATTACAGCACCTACAGAAACAAAAAACATTGTACTTTATTAATCCTTGATAATAAAATCAAGTTATCAAATAAATCAAATAAAATTGTATTATTTCACAGCTCTTAAGACTCAAAAGATTATTTTTTCCTGCTATACAATTGTTATACCTACCCATCACAGGAAGTTGATAGGTTGCGTAACCCAGAACTCCGTCCTTTCCATAGTATCTACACACCCATTCACCGATCTCCTGCTTACTGATATCCTGAATCCTGAGAACCTTTGACTTTCCAACAGAAGTCACTGTTTGAGTGTCATTGATCCCATAGATGACATGAAGCCATTCATAGGACGTGACCTGGCTGGAGTCACTGAGATGGCAGGTAAGAATTATGTCTCTGCTGGACACCCATGAGCTCAAAACTAAGAGGAGCCAAAGACAGGCACAGATCAGCCTTCAATAGAGCTTAATAAGGTAATGAAGTCCTGCAATTGAGTTCCGTGAATTACTCCTAAAGCACAAGTCAATATCTAACAAGACCAGATTTTAAAATGAATTGATTTATAAATTTTAAACTAAATCTGAATAAGTCCATCATTATTGGTTAGTTTTGTTCAAATTGTTCAAAATACCGCAAAACAATATTAAAAATAAAGTCAAATTTAAAACTGGAATAACAACTAATGTAGTTGTAAAAATATTTTGTCTTCACATACACTGTCACTGTGTTTTGTACAGAGATGTACGACTTACCTTGAGCAACAACTAGCTGCATTTTTCTTTCTACTTTTATTCTCTCATTTGATCCCTTCATCATTCCTGAGCATATATATATCCCTTCATTTCCATCCTCCACTATTTCTTTCCAAGCTGTTGTGTTGAAGGACAGGAGAGGGACTGAGGAACCTACAGACTGGTTGAAAGATGAAGGTAGAGGAAGAGAAGAGTAGTTTGTTGAAGAAGCTCTCCGCCATGTCACGGTACTTGGGATCAGACCGTCGGTGAAAACACAGAACAGCGAGACAGAGGAGCCCACTGCAGCATACACCAATGATCCGTCGACCTGAGGAGTGGAGATTCCTGGAGAGAAAATGGAGTGAATGAGCAACTAATATGACAATAAGTGTTAGATCATGGTTTCATTACCATTATACAAAATGAACTCTCACCTTTAACTTGTAAGGTTGCAGTTGACTTTACAACTACATCCTTGTATGACACTTGGCAGGTCCAGCTTCCCGAGTCTCTTTGAGAAACATTATTGACGACAATTGTGTGTTTGTATTTGTCATTTAGTTTCAAGCTGTATCTTTTAATATATGGCTTTGGACTGATATGACATGTTGTCTCCACCCTTGAGCCCTCCACCACAATTGCAGGAGAGAAGGACACTGTATAGAGTGACAGATCAGAAATGTATGAGCATATGCTTTTACTGTTACTGAATTACCAATGGAAAAGGGCTGGTCAGAGAGGAAGTGACCAGTTATTTACTCTGTGTGTGTTTTACCTTTAATAATCCTAAGCATGATGCTCTTCTCCATCTGAATCATTCCTATAACCTTACAGATATACTCTCCTCCATCATCATCCCTTATTCCAGTGATGTGAAGACTGTAATCCCCCTTTCCGAAGTTGGGAAGGGGGCAATAAGCTCGCTTAGGGTATTTCACTGATCGGAACTCTAAACCGCTCTTTTCTCGACGCCAAATTGTCTTTTGTACACTAGATAAGAAAATAATTAATACATAATAAACTGTCAGGTTTTCTCTTGGTGTTATCAGGTCACTCAAGATAAATGGATGGATGGCTGGTTCTTACTTGTTATCTGTCCTGCTCCAGTAGACTGCAGTAGGGTGTGAGACCGCAGAAACATCGCTCACACATGGCAACACTGCTACAGATCCATAAGCCACAAACACTTCACGTTCCCAACACTGACCACCTGCAGAACATACAAAACAGATGCAAATGTATTAACATGTATCTGGATCTGAAAATGACCATTTTAATATTTTAATTATTTAACATCTTGCATCACTAAACCTCACCCTGAAAACATAGCGCAAACCCAAGAATAAAGACAAACTGTGTTTTGTGTTCTATACACATGTTTGATTCCTCACAGATCTCGTCACTATCTAGAAGAATTTCACGTGCATGATTTTTCTGTCTGTCTTCTCTGGTCTTTGTTCTTGTATTTATATAGTAGTGGGTGGTTGTGTGGGCTGGTTGTGTTGTAGGTAGTTCCTCTGTACCTCTCAAAATCACATGACTGTATATAGTGAAACTGTTGATATGCGGTATGACTGACGTACATTGGAAAAAAATAAGAGAGAGAGAGACATTGATTAATAGGATGAGAGAGAGATGATACTTGTGGCTTCAGTCTCCCACGGATTTACCCGGTTATTTTGAATTTTCTCTCACCACGTGAAAAGGTTTTTCTGAAAGTATGTCACCAGCTTGACAGGATGGAAACAAATGTGTTGATATGAAAAGCAACATGGAAAATTAACTTTGCAAACTATGTATTTATGATGCTGTAACATGCAAGCAAATTCCCACCAGACTGATGCAAGATGCAGAACATGCACAAACCACAGAAAACCAGAAAACTGCAGAACAAATTATTCAACCTTTTTAAATAGTTTATTTTTCTTACCTCACATGGTGGCTTAAAATGCCAGTGGTATAAAAAAAACTTAATTCAAGATATATTTGTTGGAAATAAGTGTAATTATATGAGACAATTTTGCTTATCAAGAATTTTGCTTATTCAGATTTTTTTACTAATTACTGATTAAATAATTTTGCAAGAATACTGAAATAAAATGAAAGTAAAAAGGCAGAAGTGCAAAATATAAATTTTGGTTGAGTATTATTGGACGTCACTGCATCAGAACTTTTGAGCAGTGACGCTAACCCTTCTTTAATCAGTGGGCGAAAAACAGAGACACTTTAAATATAGCACTGCTCCATGGCGTTATTGGTTGTTTACTGTATTTATGTGTTGCTATCTATTATGTCAGTCCAGTGTCAGGAACACATTGATCAGCGGCTGATATATGCGGATGTTAAATCAGCATATTCTAAACCAGCTCTATTTCCCGTAAGCACCGACGGGCTCACTGACATGAATATGGGGGCTGGGGTTGTTTTGATGAAGAAAATGGTGCAATGATTCTGACTCAATCACTCCCCTCCCATCTCATTTTTGTCTTCCTGTCATAGAGTCTGTTTTAGCAGCAGTACAAGAAGTTTTTGAATTATAAATTTGTTGTAATTTAAGGCACTTTAGGTAGAAAAGGTTTAAAAACTTGTCTACACTTCAGACAAACTTAATATGTATAATTTAAATTGTATTTGATCAAAACATCAAGCCAAGGGCATCTGCAAACAAACAATACCTTTTATAACTTTACAGATCACTTTCTGAGACATTTTTAAATTGACTGGTCAGCGAAGTTAACTGAATGCCAGTCAGTTACTCCTACCAGAGTAACCAGTGAGGTAATAACTGGAAATAGTAAGCTGCCTATTGAATATGTAAATATGCGAATGAATAAATCAGTGGAAATGGAAGAATGTAGTGTCTTCATAAGGCACTGTAAGATATGAGAGAATAGCCACAAAATCCTGGGATTCTCATAATTTCTTTTGATTGATCTCTTTCTTTTAACTCTCGCTTTGTTCTTCTTTTATCATGTGTCTTATTTAATTATATCCCCATAAAAACAATATAAAGCATCCAAATACCTCAGGCTGACATGAACCATTGCTTGACATCTGAGATGTGGTTTCAGAAACATTGTAAATATCAGAGTTTGTTTTCACTCTCAGACCTCAGATCAGAGGGGGCGTGTGTATGGGGGGCTGTGATGGGGTCTTTCCTTTACTCACTGTGCACATATACATCTGATCTGAAAAACAAGAGAGCTGGGGAAAACAAAAACAAACGTATTATATACATGCACATAATAGAGATGATGGAACATATTACCACAAATTGTGTTTGTGTGAGGAATTTTGACACAAATAATTTACTCCTACTGATCCTACACTTTTGTAGGTTTTAAATGTAAATATTATTTTAATTAGTATAAATTATTAGTATAAAATTGCTCTTGCTCATATGAAAAGCTTTTCAAGGCCTTTACCCTACAAAACATTTGGACATACATGCTTATTGTTTATTATTACCATTGTAAATATCTTAAAAATAGAATAGAATAATGTGGGAATAATGTAGTGGCAAAATTTTTTTTGGTCAAATTAAAACAATATTACAAAACTATTAGTTTTAAAGTACTGTCAGATTTCAGGCTTTTGAACAGTTGAGGAGACCTGTACGTTGAATGTTTGTACTCTTGTAGACAAAATCAACAGGCTACAAACCAATTTCAAGTATTTAAGCAAAAGTCTTTAGATCACAATCCTTTAAGATAATAAACAAACTTTATTAAATTGACCGTATGTTAATTACAAGAACTTTTTATTCAATTAATCAATTGTGTTATTCAATTCAGTACTCCATTCATTTACTTGATGATGGTTTTATAAAATCTCACCGGAGTGTGTATGAGGACGTATGTTAAATGATAAACATCAAATATTGTTTCTTTTTATAAAATGTGATTTATGATGTGGCTGAAACCACGTCAAACTGCCTGTTTGTCCTCTTTGTACTGGAAATAATATGCAGCTTACAGTTCGGGGACAGAAAGTGTTCACTCACCAGTAACAATGTTAAAGTACTTAAAATGAGTGTTTCTGTCTTTTCAAATGCCAGTTGTGTTGTTTTGACTCAATATTTACACGGTCATCCTTCAAATGTCTTTAAATTTAATGATAAACAGTTTAAGAAAGTTTCAGGATAGTACATCCAGTTAGTGGTGTTTGAAATGACCCATTTTAGACACGCTTTCACGTAATGCTGCAGACTTGAGTTTTGTATGAAAATCAATGCCTGTATTTTTCATATCTTAATTTATCTTAATCTTAATTTTCAATAAAAACACTCAATTGCAATGCTTGTCATATACACTACTCAAAAAAAAAATCCAATAAATTTTAAGGATCTGTAAGCCAAAAACTGTTTAGTTTATTGTTGAAACAAAACTTAAAATTATAACCTACAGTAATACATTATACTAAAGACATTTCTTGTTTATTTGTAAACAAGTTATGGATCTGCAGAGTTCATGACCTCATATTGAAAGACTACATAGAATATTTAAAAAAAAAATTCTGGTCACACCACAAGACTATTTAAATGCTTAAACTGCAACGATAAGTGATTGAAATGAATAAATATAACAACTGTTTTTAGGTGCAACTGGTTATTTTGTTACTAAAAACAAAGTAATACACTTTTGTACAACTTAAATGGTGCTCACAATGACTAAATTAATACAAATTACACCTAGTTTCATAAAGAAAGTGTTGGTAAATATATTAAAAAGAAAAACACGCTGATCTGTTTTGCGCAAGCAAGTGTACGAAAACGCTTTGTTTTTCTGACAAACTTCTTTGAAGTGAGTTAATTTATTGTGATGTTTGAGTTGATCCTGAAACTGTATTGGAAATGTATTCATGCACATGTACCTGCAGATGTCAACAATCCAAAGTAACTTGGGTTGCATTTTCCACTTGATGTGGTGAAGTCATTTCTGCACTTCAGGTGCATGTGAACAGTGTGCAGTTCTGGGGTTACTACCTTACTGAGCTCTGGAGTAAGTAAACATCAAGTTTTTTCTTTGCTATGATACCACAAAAAATAAAGCCGCGTATAAATACTGTACAAATTGAGACAATGAAAGAACCTCAAAATAATCTGAATATCATCCAATCTTTATTTGCATTGCAATCCGGAATACAAAAAGACAGACTTTTAGTTCTTGTAACCACAGCTGGGTCTGCGACCACGGGCACGCTCAAACTTCCTGCCTTTAGAACGCACATAGGGCCTAGAGAAAGACACACAGATATGGTTAAGTTGTTCTGTTTTACTTAATAACCATTTATCAAACAGACACATTAGAGCTTGAAATGAAAGCGTA
Source organism: Yasuhikotakia modesta (assembly GCA_036877545.1). NCBI lineage: Eukaryota > Metazoa > Chordata > Actinopteri > Cypriniformes > Botiidae > Yasuhikotakia > Yasuhikotakia modesta. The sequence continues at coordinate 24,136 of JBAJNP010002052.1, read as the reverse complement.
TCATTTCTTACTTGGTGTGGCTGTGGGGGGTTCCAGGAGCTTTGCCAAAGTGCCTGTACACCTCTCTGGCCTTACGGGGTCCTGCAAATCAAATAAAGCATTAACATCTTAACCCAAATTCAGATTAAAGTACTTTAGGACAGTACAGATGAGCCTCACAGCTTTCTTTTGGAACATGTGGTTCTAACTACTTGTCACATGTAGTTAGAGCTGCCTGGATGTTACTTCTTTTACTATAATAATAGACTGGTTGCATGCACAGCGTGAAACTTTCAAAAGTTTTGAGAGGGAGAGCATCTTGTCTTTGGTAAAGGTCAAGACTAATAGTAATGGAAATGTTAACATGCTTTCTTTAGCACGTCAAAAGAAGGTTCCAGTATGTTAATTGAACAGGAAGAGTCTGAAATTCACACTGTGACATTCCTGCTTACAGCACCACTAAAAATCACAAGATTTAAACATTTTGGTATAATTTAAAGTTAATGCTTTATAAAGTATGTGTAAGGATCTTTAACTTATTTCTTTATAGAACAAGGTGCACAACCGAAAGGTGGCACTTCACAAACACCTACCTGATAACAGGATGGTACCCTGTCCTCTAGGGGCAGTGAGGGCTAGCTGGTCAAAGGTCATGATCTGTCCACCAGCCTTCAAAATTCTGCTGCGAGCTCTAGCTGTCACCTTTAGGGCACAAACCTGCCGGAGGGAGCAGGAAACAGAGGGGGGTTGACATTTTTAACAAGCTACAAAACATTTTACAGTGACCTTTAACTCTGCTCGCTTTGCTAAACACCAATTCAGGTTAATACAAGAATTAACCCACAACTGACAAACTCAAACACAAAGTAGATACAAATATAAACTAACTGGAAGCAGAAAGCCAAAAGAAACTTAATTACACTTAAATATTTAGCACTGCTCTCATACCCTTTGAATTATTTTTTTTAACACAAAAGAGACAAACACATTTACTACTAAACCCCTTGACAGCAACTGTGTCATGCAGCTTTCAGACAATTTCATATCACAGACACATTTTCAACATTCCTAGAACCATTGGTGGAACCTATTTTTACTTGTTAGTGTGTTAACACCACTGGAACTAGGAACACTTTTTGATGTAGGCAACCCTTAGAGGAACTATTGAATTAGTCCCTTATTCAGAGTATGAGCTGGTGGCACAAGTATATGTTGACTTGTTGAACGTCACCACAGAACAGTATTTTTAAGTTTTACAAGACATACACATACAGAAGTGTAAATATTTGAACCACTTGCAGCATTGTTTTTCTGTTACCTAGCAATAAAAACTGATAGCTCACCCGTAAGCCCCCTTTTACACTTCTGATGACAATTTATACATCTACATTCCATGTCTGTTAACATGAAACCATGAGAGAAAATAAAAACACTGCTTTGATCATAGCATCCCCTGGTTGGTTGTTTTTTGAATGACACACTATTGGCAAGCTTGTGTCAAAAACCCTCAGGTGAACGCTCTGGTTCCTATACTAAGTCCAAAGACAGCTTATGGTACATATGCATTGTAGTTGAAATTACATAAGAAAGTAAAATTAATTAATTAATTAATAAGTTTAAAACACACCACTTAACCTGCTCATATCCCATATCTCAAACACTGAATCCTTAAAACACTTTCTATGTCTGTTCTTACCTTCAGTTTAGGGATATTCTGAATTCTAACATCATCAGTAATGGTTCCCACAACAACAGCAGTCAGGTTTTCACGACCAGCAAGCTTCATCTTACGGATCTAGAGTCAAAACACAACAAAAGCAAGTTTACACTGTGCTAGGGCTGCTTAATATTACACCAAAATGCAATATGCAATGCTATATGCAATAACTTGCTAAATAATGACACATGTTATGCAATATGATAAAGCTTTAAAAAGAGTTAAAACAAATAAAACACACATTTAACATTATTCCTGGGAAAAGAATCACTATAACTTCTAGTAGAAGTCTCCGATATCTGCATCAACCTGAAACCAAGTTAAAATAACTTTGACCTTGACATTCAGTTACTGCAAGCTATCTGATGAGCATGTTAAATCATTCACATATGCAATATATATTTCTATTTACTGGAAGTGCTGCTGCCCTACACCATGCTTGTTTGTAAGGAGATGAGAAATATTTGCTGGCAGAGATACAAAGAGGTACAGATAAAATACTAGGGTGCACACTTACGAGTCGAGACAGGGCCAGAGGGGGGCGGTTGGTCTTGCTCATGAAGAGTCTTCTCAGAATGACCTTGTTAAAGGGAGCATTAGACCGACGAGCCAAGAACCTGTACAACTATAATGCAAAGCAAAATGACACCATTATATCACACACTTTCAACAGACAATTTTGGAAAGCACTAAAAAGACAACAGAGCCATTTTTACACTAGCTAGTGTAAAGTGAAAACACATGACTGTTCTTACCTTGACCAGGAGCCTCAGGTAAATATCCTGACTTTTAGGCTCCTTCCTGTGAACCTTGCGGTCCTTGTTGTGTCTGATGTCAACTCCCTGCAAGAAAACCCCACAAAATCATTAATACACTAGACTTCGCCAATTATATTATTCATGCTTTAGAACTCACTAGTAATGTAGCCAACAGAATGTCACGGTGTTTTTTCCTATTAACATACTGTTGCAAAAGCTAGTACAGGGGAACTATTCGTTGGCTAGACTCAAAATGTGGCCACATGCCGGCAGCATTTTAGTAGCAACAGCGAGTTAACCAGTTAGCCACACCAACTGGAGCGTAAACTATATTGTTAAATGTTTTTGTGACATTTGAAGATTTTGCTGTTACAAATGGTTTGGGTGACTCATGTGTCCCAGAAGCTTTACACAGCTAAGAATCAACAAATGCTAGCTTAGCTTAACACGAGCCTGCTCTCATAGCATTCAGTCTATCAGACAACAAACCCAAAAAGCCCCCATGTTTAATGTATTTTATACATTAATCAAATATTATAAGAACGCATTTTATGCAAGACATATAACCTTCTATCACACGACAAATGATTGGAAATCTTGGCTTAGCGGCCCAATGTGATTTAGCTTGCTTTTACCTAACATATACATACATAACCGATCACTATACAAATATTCCTCAACTCGTCAGACAACACGGTGGTCCTAAATGCTAACTAAGTAAAATTTAGAGTATTTATAGTTAAGGATGGTGGTAGATTTTGGACACGGGTGAACACCATAAAACTCAAGCTACCTACCATCTTGGACTCAGATTGAAAAGGGAAAAGAAAAACTCGCGAGATGATGTTTAGCGAGATTACGGACCATTTTCAGTCACGTGACAGCAAAACCATGCGCTAATTGGCTCAAGATTGCTGCACAGATTGCTCTGGCTCAGAAACCGTATGAACATTATAAAAAATACAGTAATTCGTAGTGTGCTGCCAAAAGTGCTCCTATTACAGGTCCTTTTTAGAAAATTAGCATATTGTGATAAAGTTCATTATTTTCTGTAATGTACTGATAAAATTAGACTTTCATATATTTTAGATTCATTACACACAACTGAAGTAGTTCAAGCCTTTAAATTGTTTTAATATTGATGATTTTGGCATACAACTCATGAAAACCCAAAATTCCTATCTCAAAAAATTAGCATATTTCATCCGACCAATAAAAGAAAAATGTTTTTAATACAAAAAAAGTCAACCTTCAAATAATTATGTTCAG
>JBAJNP010002052.1:0-20395 GCA_036877545.1 Yasuhikotakia modesta | reverse complement strand
GTCGGGAATCCTTTTGCAGAAATGACTGCTTCAATGCGGCGTGGCATGGAGGCAATCAGCCTGTGGCACTGCTGAGGTGTTATGGAGGCCCAGGATGCTTTGACAATATCCCACAGATTGAAAAGGATTTTCTGAAAAGGACCTGTATAATAATTATACTTAACACAGATTTCCTTTGGGGGAGGCGCCACACTCATCTGCAGTTTTCCACATTCATAGAACTTATAGAATCATACCTTAAGTGTTTGTACGCTGTACTCCCTATCGCCCTTCTAGCTGCTGGCGAAATCCTAGTAGAATAGCATATAAATAGTAATTATGTCGTTAACTACAATTAATAGTTTTCTTCTTATTATTGTTATTATTATTATCATCATATCATCATCATATAATAATTAATGATAAGGAAATTAAATATTTTCAATACAATTACATAATTTTCCAATACAGTTACATAATTACATAGCCTTCCTGGTAGCTCAACTGGTAGAGCATAGCGGGGAAGGCAAGTCCTGAGGCAAAACATCTATACCTTGAGTTCACTGTAAGAGTCGCTTTGGATAAAAGCGTAAATGCGTAAATGTAAATTTGACCATGTAATTCAAAATCGAATTAATATTCTTCCTCTACAAACAAAAAAGTATTTATTCAGCTAATTTTCCTTATTTTTCAAACTTAAAAGTTAAAAAAAAAAGTAGCCACCCCACAGTGTAGATGCATTGACATTTGCCAAAGGCAACAGCATCAAGCATTAACTTTAATTTTCATGTTAAAGTATTAAAAAGATGAACAGTTGAAGACAACACATTTGCCAATTGAAGCAGTTAAGAGTATCACAAAAATATAGAAGTTTCAAGCTACAGGTTTGACATAAACAAATGAAAAATGTTATGGATGTGAGTCAGTTTTCCATTTAAAATAGAACATTTGATATTGCAAATGAGCAAAGATTATATTCTGATATAATGACTACATTTTCTAGCAGTTGCAGGACATGTTAAGAACACAGAAAATTGTTGGATTCCCACAGCAACACTACACTACAACATACTCCACACACAATGTTCTGTCTTCTGTCCACTGGTAAACCTGCCACTTGGGATTTATAAAAGAGATGTAGTAGAGAAATATGACAAATAAGGTCTGCAACAAAAACTTTATTATAGCAGCTGGCTAAATAGAAATACTTCAACTACCAATGATAATAATGTGTGACAAGACTTGTGTAACAAGACATATACATTCATTCTGCCATTATATGTAGTGTGTACTTCTTTAAGTTAGTTAGATGTGCTTTTCTGCTGCCTGAAATTACACAGAAAAACAGTCCAGACAAGAGTGACTCCTCCAACAAAGACAGTACGAGCCACTGGTGGAACCAGGGAGAAATTCACAGCCTGATATTTAAAGAATAAAAAATAGGAAATAATTATAAAGTGACGTGGAACAAGGACAGATAGCCAGATAAATGGACTAATATAGGCTCACCTGCATTGTTGACCAATACACCACTCCTGTCTAGCAGACAGAGGAACAAATAGTAAAGTTATGTGTCAAAAAATCATTTAATTAAAAAATTCAAACACAGACTTGGGTACAATATATGTAGTTTTCTCCCATGCTTACCTTATAAGAGGTCCAAAACTTATTTCTCCAGTCTTCAAAAGGATCTTCTACACCCTCTAACGTGCTCAGCCCTAGTAGTGTGATAAATGTGTGATTAATGCTTAAAACTGTTTGACAGAATATTGATTTATTAGTTTAATTAGTTATTAGTTATTAATTAGTTATTTAGCTTGTTAAGGATTTTTTAAAACATATTGAAGAAAAAATAGCAGAATTATCTCACCAATGTAGAAAGCACTTATTGTTGTAGGGGCAGCAATTAGTTGATCCAGAAACACTTTAAGCGATATTCTTTTGGCCCCTCCCCCTGGAAACATCCTCTCTAGTCCTCGTAGCCAATGGTAATTAAAGTTGGCATGGAAACAGAACCCAATTAAGGCCACTCGAGCAGTTTGGGCCCAGTCAATGCAGTGATGCTCTGAAATATGTTGTATTGGTGCTAATGCTTCTTTCTCTTCCAAAGTCCTTTTATTACTGGCTTCTGAGTGACTTATTTCTTCAGATGCAGTAAATCCCTCAGAGCATCTCTTAGACATATCCGTTCCTACCTTATCCAGTCTGTGCACAGTCCCCTTGTCCAATGCTTTTCCCATCATGCTTTGCTGTATGAGGTCTGCAGTGGCAAACAGTGTTGTGTATCCCACAACATTGAAGATATATGGATGGGACTTGAACAAAGCCCATGTCCTTTTCATTATGACTACTGGACCAGATTCTAAAAGCAAGTTATATGATTAAATGGAAGTTTTGCATACCTTGCCTTTTGATTTCAAAATATCTAAAAATACCACTAGTTTTAGGTTTATGTCAACCAATTCAATTTTTATTTCAGTTGAAGTTTGTCATGGTATATGTATTTCTCTAATAGTTTCAAAGAGTGAAAAGAAACACACTGGCTTAACTTACCATATAGCTGTCCTGCTCCAAAAGGATTGACAAACCACAAGGTTCACTCTTTAGGTTCCCCTGATTGATTCTTGAAAACAAAGAATGCTTATTGGTCAAACATAGACCAATCAGAGCACTTTGGTCTTCGGTACAAAGTTCTACTGAGAGAGAGAATAAACGTGTATGATAACGTTTATCAGTCAGTGTTACAAATGTGAGAAAACACCACATGTTGAGAAACAAGTCATTTATATAGGAAAGGAAATACTTTTGCACTACATAGTATTTAAGTTCCTGCTGGAATTTCTGGGGTTTGGCAAGAGTGAAACACAATACAACCATGTGAGGTAAAAAATATAGGGATTTCCAGAAATAAAAATGCTACACAAACACCTTTGTTAAGATCTTGCTTAAAAATTAAAAATGATGCTCACCAATGTTAAACTCAGTAGAAGAGCATAGTTGCATTTGTTACATCCTCCAATATATACACGTCAACACACTCTAGACGCATTTGAAGAGCTTCTTCAAATGCTAAATATGAGCTGTAATACAGGCACATGTGTGTAGCTGCCCTAAATATAGTGATGACACGCCCAACTGCTTATGTTACCACAGTCCTGTCATGATAATAGACCATACAGCTTGAAGAGTGACTATTACCACCACGAGTTGCTTTGAAAATTCAAAGCAGAAATGAACTAATACAATTTTTTTAGTTTGGTTTAAACTTTAAAACTTATTATATAATATATAGTTTATGTGTATATCTTCAGTTTTTACTTTCTTAATTATCTAAATTATTTAAAGTTCATACATGACTTCCGAATCATGTCATATTTCCTGTCTTTTCTCTAGACCTTGTTTCATTATGTTGAACACCCCCATATATATGTAAAAACAACACTTTGTCTGAAGGCTGAAATGTGAAAGCAATTTGTCTGTGGCAACCAGCAGAGCTCTCAGACAGGAGAATGTGTTAATGAGCATCAGAGATTAAAGAGATCAATTAAAGGTCTTTTAAGCGCTTAACTGGTACATGCTGTTTGCTAACACTTAACAAGCGCTGTTATTGACAATGCACCACATGACCAGAACCAGTTGACTTTTTGGTAATTGCTTTTCTTTTCTTTTTCCTTTGAGACTGCACTTCTATGGCCTTTTAATAGCGCTGGCTTGCATCCTTTTATCTAAGCGGACAAAGAATCGCTCGTCCCGTGGCATCATCATTGAAGCGATGCCTCCCTTCCCTGACTCATTCACTGTCTCTCAGTCAGGAAGGATGCATGTATATACTCTCTAGTGTATAAGTAACACCTCTGCAAAAGCCTTTACATTTTCTCTGGGTAAAAGTGGATTTGTACTGTTTCACCGAAGGTAAGTGGTGCTGGTCTTAGAGTCTTTTCATTAAGAACAATTTGTTACGTTGTTTAAAAAGTATTCATATTAAAGTTATTGTGTAAGTTTAGTTAATTGGTTTTGCTTAATTGTACTGTTTATAGGGCTAATTGTTTTTTATTAGAGAACAACAATATGAAACGTAAATCTCCATTTAATTTTACCGGCAAACAAGTTACTAACGTTACCTTATACTATATTGATGAATGTCTTATGTGCTACAAAGTGCAAGTGCTTGTGTACATTTAAACATCTTAAATATATAAATATATTATATTTAATCTATATATTAAATGTAATAATCTTGTTTAATCTTGTTTTTTCACAAAGATATGCGACCATCCAGTATTATAACATTTGAGCCAGGGTTGGAGCATGGAGTGCCATGGGGCCGTGATCTATTTACTTTCGTGACCTCAGCAGCTGGTCACATGATGAGGACTTTGCAAAAACCGCGCAAAAACAAGCCTTCAAAACGACAGGTTAACCATCGCAGGTTTCTGCACAACATGATACAAAGGTATTAAACACACTATGTTCGCATCATTTACAGTACACCAGAAAATATTATTACAAAAATGACAATTCTATTTACTCTTACTCTCATGTTGTTGCACACATATTTGACTTTCTTTCTTCTGTGGAACCAAAATTATCGCTTCACTACAAGAAACTTCAAATATGATTATTTTTTAATCTGCCATCAGTCATTGTTGAATCAGTCATTTTGAATCTGAAATCCACTGCTACTCATTCGCTTTCGTCATACAGGAAGATGTTGCTACTGTATTTGTTAGAGATTCTTTTGTGCTTCACACAAGAGAGAAAGTTTATGTGTTTGGAACAACATGTGGGTGGAGAAAGTGGGTTAATGATGAAAGTGAAAGTTTTGGGTGAACCAACCTTTAATTAAACTATAATTAATACGTTGATCTGCCTCCACACAGAAAATTTGCTGAAATAGAGGCAGCCAACCATCAGCTGGCAGCTGCTTTATTTACAACAGACAAATCACAAAATCATCTAACAGCCCAACAATCTCACACTATAACGGATGAAGTCACAGATCAATCTCCCAAACCTTCCAAAAAAGGTAAAAGGTGCTTTTCATTTCAAAAAGTGAATTTTAGTGTTCAGTGGTCTAGAATATTTAACAAGAATGATCCTCAAATTTTATTGATCATTGCTTTCTCTGTTTTTTGCAGCTATTGGCACGTGTATGAATGCAGATAAAACTGAAGCAATTGTTGAACAAGAAGATGTGTGTGACCTCTGGACATTGGACACTCTTCTGGATACTGAAGTCACTGATAAAGGATTCTTACAGTGGAAGCCCAACAGCAAAAACACAAATCAGACAGCTGGAAAGAACAGGAACCTTGGAAAAAACGGGTGTCAAAAGAAAAATAGCCCTGACAGCTCGATGAAAAAAGACTATGACTTCAGCTTTGAAAGTCAACTGGCCTCCACTGATTTAGAGAGCTTGACACAAATGTCCAGCAATCTTCTGGAGGGCGGAGTGTCCACTTGGTTTGTAAGTACTGAAAGAATGAGAACAAATTCAAAGTCATTTATCAGCAAAAACTCTGACTTGAAGCCTCACCACACAGTAGATGATGTTATAGACCTACCACCACCTTCCCCTGTGATTTCACTATTGTCTTTGGATTCATGTGATTTGGAGATTCAGATGCTTATAGATGCTGATCACGTTACCCAAACGGCCACACAAGATAGTCCCATGACAGACAATCTACAGATGGACATGGTGGACAGCTTTGATCTACTGTTATGTTCTGACAATCAAGAAGATCTGAGCCACAATCCTAAAGGTAAAATGGCAGACTGGATAACTCACGAAGAGGAGTATCAGAATCAAAGCTCTCTTGATTCAGGGTATTACATAGACAACCTTGCAGGATCTGACTGTCAGGATGACTCACAGATGATTAATGTTCTGCCAAACTCTGCATCCAATTTGGACCAAAAAGTTCAAGAATTGAGTGAATCAAATGTTATTTGCAGTCAAGATCCTGTCACACGTATTTTCCATCACAATCAAGTGAACTATGTAATGAGTCAAAACAAAACACAAGAGGATCACTTTAGACAGTTGGCACCATGTATGATGGCAAACAGAAAAGAGTTTGGTTACTTAGCAACAGGTCTCTCTGTCAGCAACCAAATGCTCTCTGATTGTATTGGTTCAAGCGATATTCCGAACCACCACATTTTTCCCAATTTTCGACATCAGCAGGACTGCCAATCAAAAAGCATTCCATTTGGCAACTGGGAACAACAGTCTGGACAGAGTGCATACAAAAGCTACCCGCAAAGTCTAGAAACACACCAACATCTTATGTTGCATGAAAGAAATAACAGTAATGCAGACAAAGATATTGTACAAGATGAGAATGACAATGAGACTGGATCAGACGTCCATAGACCAATAATGGACACCTCTTGCTTTGACAACCTTTATTATGATGAAGGAGAATCTTGTTCTTATTCTAAATTTCAAGACAATCAGTGTAGTCACAACTTTGAAGGCGTGGCTAGATCATTTCCTGCTACAGTACATAAGACCCACCCTACTCCAATTCCAACTCCACCTCTAGATGATGATTGGCTGTTCAGTAATATTGTGACAGAAGTGGGAAATACCATGACTAAAAAACTGCTGTACTGATAAGTCACTGGGCAGGTGATAATCACATTTATTGTGTTTGAGGTTGTTTGAGTCTTTAAGTGATTTTTAAAATCATTTCTGTGAAATGTTCTTGTCTGAGTTGTGAAATGAATTATGTAAAGTTGTTTGTTATATATTGAGGTGATTATTCACTATGTAGAAGGTGAATAGTTGCTAATGTATATGCATTTAAAGTAAAACTTAACCACAAAACTTAACCAAAACTTACCACACTGATTTCAAAACCCTTTGTCTCTTTTTTATTATTATAGAACAAAATAAGCAAAGTAAGCTAAAGTAAAAAAAAACAAAAACATTAAAATAAACAACTTGTTTAAAATGTTAAGTTCCACAGATGCACAAAGTATCCACAAAGTGTCCAAATGCTTTGAGGGCCACTTTATATAAACTGGAAGCAGAAAGGCAGAAATCTCTGGCATCAATTGGTGATTGGTAAAAGAGAAAGAAAGAAACTGTTATTCACTACATTGTCTATACACCGGATGTGAGCCACAATTTAATCTACACCACACAATCTAGACTCTGCATTTCAATAAATCAGATACACAGTACAGATAAACACTCTAATATTCCAAAACACCTCTACACACCATCAGAATCAAGGGGGGATAGTTTTGTGACAGAGACACAAAACACAGTCACAACCCTTAACAGACTCAAACACACAAGTAAAATAAGCATACTGTTCAGGCCTCTGGAGTTTAGTGAAGCTGATGAGGTGTAGGAGATAAATGCACACATATGGATAGACACATAATCAGGCAATTTGAATGAGTTTATGTGGCATATTGGTGCATAAAAAGTTTATTTCCTTTGCCAGACTTCAGACATCTTCAGATGCAAACAATGGCACACAGTTTGGAAAAACAGAATGATTATTGTGTCACTCATCTTTAGCCAGGCAAATGGACTGAGACCTCCTTCAGATTAAGGTGAAATGCACATATACACATAGTTAGGACACAACTCTATCACTCATAAATATCACACATAAATTTATCTTCATATTGTTTACTGAATCAGCAATACAGTATCTGTTCCGTCTGTGTATCACTGTGGATTGTGTTGAGTTAAAAGCTCTGCAAAGGTTTACTAGACCACAGTGGTGTAAAGTATTTGAGTAAAGTATTTGACTTTGTTACTGTACTTCAGTATTTTTTGGCTACTTTGTACTTGTACTGAGCTTCAAAAATATAAACAACGTATACTCTCAACTACATTTTTATTGAATATATGTACTCTTCACTCCACTACATTTGAACTGACATTTATAGTTACTCACTACATTGTGGTTGTGCACTACACGTCGACTAAGTTATTTCTTTGGCGGAAGAGGCGATATTGCCATCTGCAGGGTATTGATTCACATGAACATGAATTAGCAGCTGGCCGAATACCGGGTCTGCCAAGACTTTTGTTCTGCCATGTTGAAATATTGGAGTGTTAAATTTCATTTCTATATTAGGAAATAAAACCTCATAAATTAACAGTTTCCTGTTTTTCACTGACTGATTTCTTGGTGTTGAGAACTAGTGCATCTTTGAGCCTGCATTCAGTGTGAGTAAAATACTTAAGTACTTTTAAAATTGGATACTTTACGACTTTTACTCGAGTCATATTGGAATTGGTGACTTGTAACTTGTAATGAAGTCATTTTTACAGTGAGGTATCTGTACTTTTACTCAAGTTTGGTTTTCAGGCACTCTTTACACCTCTGCTAAACCATTTGTGAGGCTATAGGTCTCAATGTCAACACCACAGATGTATCTAGCAACATCAAAATTGATCCTGAATTTGCCCTAAAACAAATAAAAATGTTAAACTAAATGATGAATAGGACAGCAAGAACAGCACATCAGTGGAGGAATATTACCCACAAAGCACCTTAATGGAAACTGCATTAAAAGACCTCAGAATTAGCGTACAAAATGAACTAACACTATATTCACAATAATGGAGTACAGCCAACACTTTCTGTCACAGACACACACACTCACCCATATGGTTTGCACTCACCCTTATGGATTTAGATGGTCTATATGGGGCAAAGAATACCAGAACAAATCACTAATATGCAAACTGCGCCCCTTAGTGAAAGGCCCATAGTGAAAGCGCTAGATCACTAGAACGCATTTACTAGACATAATTATCCCACAAGAGGTTACAGTGGCAGGACATGGATTAGAGCTGCTGTACTTTGAACTTCTTCCAGTAAGGCAGATCACAGAAAATACAGTCCCCACTTATTTACCCCACTGTTTACAGGGTTAATATTGCATTAAAATATTAAAAAATTATATAAAAGATACACCAGTATTATAGATTTATAATGCGGTGCTCAATAACACCTCTGAGGTCAATGTGAAACTTTAGGGCGAGTGATTTTTTCCTGTCAAGTTTAAAAATGTTAATAATTATTTATTACAAAATTATGAAAATGCATGACAAATATTTAGCATTTTTAAAAGAGATAAGTGAAAATGTCACCAGGGAAAACATATAATCAAATCCTTAAGCTTTAATCCTTAAGCTGTTAAGCTTTGTAATGACATCTTAAAGTTTTTAAATAAAATTGTAAACATTAGGCTGACTTAAGAAAAGCAAAAACACTCTTGTCTCTTTTATGTTCCTGTCTTCACCTGTAGTTTTTGGATTGACCCAGTGTACCAGACTTGTGTGAGAATGCCATATGTGCTAGATACAGAATCACTTGCTTAGTGTTTTTTGTCTTTCCTGCACCAGACTCCCCCCTGAAAACAAACAGAACAAATAAACACATTGGAGGTACACTCGTCTATAAAAACAGTTCAAACTGCAAGGTGTTCAAACAAACACTGGCAGGGGATGAAAAGACTAGCTGCAATAACTTTCCTTTAACTTTACATGTGTAACAAAATTGGGAACACATGCAAGAACAGAGGCAAAACAATTAAAGACCTGTAGAAAAACATGTTTCAATGTTTAGCCAGACTATGTCAGGCTTGAGGAACTATAAAGGCTAAGGACTTTAACTTTACTATGCAACTCTGTCTTTTTGTGGCTTATAGGCTTGATAACATTAAATGTCCATTTATTTTCATAAACTCTAGAGAATGTCAATCTGATGCTCTGGAACAGCTGAAGAACATTTTTCCTAAGCAGTTTATTCTGTTTTTGTTTCACAAACGTAGTCAAATGCAAACACAGAGTAGTAAAACTCAAACATAGGCTCAGTGTGACACTCACATGCACAGTTTGGACTGATCTTCTCTGTCTGTGTAAAGGAAGCAAGACACATGAAGAGGGACATCAGCATAAATTAGGGTAATTGCTCTTTTTGAATTTGTGAATATGAAAATGTGTTCATGAAAATGTTTAAACATGTCTTAACTTTAGCTGAAAACAATTAGTCTATTTCTTTATTGGACAAGCTACTTAAATGTGTGGACATGCAAGTCCTAATTGAATACTCTAGGGTTTGCTAAAACTAGATATTCACAAGCAGTGCTATATGTCCAGTTTTGATCTCAGTCTGCATGATTACTATAAACCATTAAATAAATGAACTCATCAAAGCCAGACTTGGATAATATACACAGTTACATATATGATTCCTGAAAAATAGCTCTCGCGTAGGTTGCGAGGCCTCATTGAGGCTTGTGAGTTCGGCTTTGTCACTGACACGGGGCGGGTTCATGCGCTGGAGCTCCTCCTCTGACAATGTCATCAATGTCCACCCACTGTCTTTAAGCTCCACCTCCATCTTGTCGCCCCGCTTCTCACGCACACGTACAGACTGTAAGGACAAAGAAAATGTTAATAAACAAACAAAAAAGCTGTGCAGTGATTTTTAAATAATAAGTATTTATATAAATAGAAATGAAAAATAATAAACATAGTTTATGTTTTTGATCGTTCCTAAAAATCGTTGCCCTAAAAATGCTTAAAGGCGGTGGTTTTTGATTATTACTATACAAAAACAAAAAAGCACATCTCGGGCACTACACTTTAAATTACAAAAATTCTGCATTCTGATTTGTCAGGTTTAATGCTGCATGGAATAAAGGTGTAACCGCATGCACCGTGCGTCTTTAGACACCCTTAACGGGGATAACAGTTTTAATACAATAATAAAGCCGAATACGGAGAAATTGGCATAGTACAAGAAAGTCCTACATGTGTTTAATTCACACTCTATATTTGACTAGAGTAGTGAAGTTAAAAGAAATGTGGTGGCGACTGTATAATGAAGGAAAAGCAGCCAACAAGTTCTCAGCATAGACTTAAAAACCTCTCAGGTTTAAAACTCTTTTAAATTTGAAGTTAATAGTTAAACAGAGTAGTTTTGATTTATTGGTCACTACAGAATCCTGTACTTCAATATGTTAGACCATAATGTTTGTGACTTCTTATAGAAAAAATGACGAATATAAAAGAAGTAATAGTAACATAGTAATAGTAAACAATAAGTGAGTCGGTGTGTCCATACTTTTGATTGGTTGTATATGGCATATACATTTTTAGAAGCAACATTAAAGGTGCCTTATATAAACTGTGGTCACGTGACATCTAATCGTACCACGATATAAAACAATCCTCTGACTTTCATTGTTTACAGCTACTCAGACTCTTGAAGGTTATTGCAACAAATAATCAGATTTCTCAGACAGGAACTGACAACAAAAAACCTACCTGTGCATAAGATTGTCAGAGGTTTATAAGTTACTTTCTTGAAGGTTCTTTTAGTTCTAATAATTTGTACTGGTTGAAGCCACTAGGGTTCACTGTTGCGTCTCTGTCAAGTTCATGCCGGAGTTAATTCAGTCTGTTTTGGGTCAGCAAGCCTTGAATAACCTATTTGAAATCAGTTTGGCCCGAATCTCCTGTAATACAATTCCCTACATTCTCATTCAATCACACCTGGAAATTTCTACAGTCTACTTTCTCGTTTAACTCCATCTATAAGATCCTTCTCCTCAAATCTCAATATTTTAAAATCTCTGTGGGAAAATAGCGAGCTAAAAGCATTGATTGTAATTTTTAGAGCAGCTGAAGAAATTGCTCAAGTTACATGCAAACAAATATAAGTTAGTACAATAATTTTCAGTGCTATAGGCAGTGGTGAATTACCACTATGTGACATGTGAGGACGATGTACTTCATCACTGCACATCATTTTATATATATCTGGTCTTATTCATAATTTGATCATAATTTAATACATTTCTGCTGCCATGATCAATAGAACATTTACACAGTTACCTAAATAGAGAAAAATAAATTGTTCTGTAAAAATAAATTTACATTGTCCTATTGTTCTAAATGTACATAAAATTGTCCTAATTTAAATGAAAGAGAATTTGGGTGAAAGGTATGGGAAGAAAATTATATAATACTGAATTACCACAGCAAAAAAAAATCTTATTTCAATGTAATGAAAGAAACATTGTGTCCTGTAAAGTAAAAAATACAGTCTAATGACTCACTGAATCAGTCAGAACAGATCCAAACTCACTTGCTGATCTCATCAATGTTTCATGCTTCTTTAAAAATACTTTAGAATAATGTAATCCAGAATCTGTAATCTGTTGCTTTGTATTGTATTAAAAGATTGTATAAAGATGTATTTTTTTTAGATTTAAAAGATGTTGTTGTTTTTTTCTTTAGATTTTTAGCACCAGAGCAAGCTCTGCAAGTGCAATAAATATCTGAAAATTAAATGTTATAGCAAATGACAAGAGGTTTTAAGTTGTTGATAAACAATTAAATCAATGGCGATTCAGCGATAATCTTATTAATTGTTTCGTTTTAACCTAGGTTGCACAAACCAGCCACTAGAGGGCAGAACGTTTCTGTTTTATAAAAGCAGAAATTCTGGGAAGTGAACAATTTAATCGGTATACATTTTGACAGGCAGCACGGTCTACAGTAAAAAAATCTTCTTATATAAGCGTGAAAAAGAAAGTCGCATGGAGATGGTTATGCTGGTTCTTTGACTGAAAGCCAAACAATGTCCCTTTAAACGTGAGAAGAATGTGCGGTTTTACAATTAAATGTATCTGTTACGTTTAACAGGATAAAAGAGGCTTTAATACCCATGTGGACCATTCACTGTAATGTTTAGTAGCTTAATAAACCTTAGGACATTTTGGTTTATTATTTTTGTAATTAATAAATGACATGTGTCTTGTTTTGTTTTGCTTTGTTATTGACTGGAATGCTTTCAGATTTCTTATATTTTTAATATTCATTGAAACTGGGTATTATCATTTAACTTTCAGACTGAATGCAGAGTTAATCCTTTGCTGTCTTTCAGCACATACAGTATGTTCAGTGTGGTCCTGCAATCAGATAAACATCCAGCTGAACAAATGTCAATCTCTACTAGAGACTGATTCACTCACTCTACCTTGGGTTGCCAGATCCATAAAATGCTGAACAAAAAGTCACATTCTGAGTCAGAGTTTCTTTTTAGCTCACTATAGTGGTAGAAGGTGAATTAAATCATCTGGAAGTGTGCAATTGCCTCTACCCATGTGATAATATGTGTAGTTTTTGGATTTCTGTTTTGCATATTTATGTAATATTAAAACATTGTGGTAAAAGTTGTTTGGAATCGAGCAGCAAATATGTTTGGAAAATGTGTGAAAGTTTAGATTGTAAAGAGAGATTTAAAAAAAGACTCAATGGGAATTACTAAAAGAGAATACAAGAGATCAGCATGATTGGCCTGTTTATGTGCGTACCGGGCCAGGTAACAAGTGAAAAAGTTTAAAGATTTTCAATGAATCTAATTTAGGTGCAGGTCAACCACTAAATAAACTGTGTTGAAAGAACGTCAGTTCTCTGTCTTTATTACAGAGGACTACTGAAAGTGACGTGAATATAAACATCAGCACCAGAGATGGAGGATCAATATTTCATCTTGAACTCCACTAATCAGCCCACGGAGAAACAAACCATTTGTTACATGCAAAAATGTCCGCCCATTTAATTAAATCTGCTGTACAGACGCAGCCAAACAAGTGGGCAATCTGTCAGTGGGCAGACGAGCACTGGAGAATTAATTAACATAATGTAAGCAAAGCACAAGGGTGGTTTAAAGCCATTTAGATGGTCTGTGATTATTTATGGTGGTACCATAATCAGATTGTTTTGTTCGAACCCCTGCATAATGGTACAGCACTGTAACACACACAGGCTGAGCCGGGGGTCTCTGTGAGGCTGGATAAGTGTGTTAGGCAATTATGACCCCTTTGATGTTATTAAGGTAGACACCCTGGGAAGGGCAGGACCTTAGCCTTAAGCTTAAGGCATTGAGACCACCACATGCCAAGAAATCTGATGTGTTAATCTGCACAGAGCCTCATGTTAGCAGACAGCCGGGAAAGAAATCAAGAAGATGGGACTGTTCTCCTATAAATATTTATGAGGGTTTGGAAAAGAACACAAATCTAAAAAATAAACTTGAATACCCTGTAAGTTACATTGAATAAATTGCTTGCAAATGCAAATGTAAATGTAATTATATCTATGAAAATGATGTGTGAAATATTTACTTGATGATATAAAATTGTAGCTTTTGTTATTTCCATGCTGGTCAAATTCATGCTGGTTTTCGCTGGTTTGCTGCTGGTCTAGATTTTAATTTTAAATTAAAAATGTAGGCGATATTGACATTGTTGTTCTGTATGACAACTAAGCAAATAAAAATGATGAAAATCCTTGTTCCATTTATTCACAGGTATGGGAATAGATATTCCATTTAAAACGCAGTTGTGTTTTTTCATTTATCAGGCTAATGGTTCTGATTTGAATTTATCAGTCACTGTATCCTTTAGTGACACATTAAACAAACTTTCTGTCTCTTTCTTTATGTCCCTGTCTCGACTCTCTCTCTTTCTATTAATCTCTCTCCTTTGCCTATTTTGGCAGGCCAGTGCCAGGTATTTGTTGAAATTCCACACACCCTGCAGGGAGAGGTATGTTGCCCTTCTTCTCTTCTTGGCCCCGGTGCCTGTCTCTGTCCATCTTGTGTTCTCAAATATACAGCACATGCCTGGAACACGCTAAGCCCAGATCACCTCTCTAAGCCCTGCAGACTTCACACAGAAGCTATAAAGACCAACAGAACAGTAGCTGAGACAGATTACCAGTCCAGTGCCTCAACAGATTTAATGAACTTAAATGGTGTAGCAAGAACAGTCTAAAGTTTCCCATCATTTTACAAATACTCATGTTTTTAAATCTGTATGCTGTTATTTTTTCTTTAACACACAAATACAGGAATTTTTGAAGATCACACTTGTCAAGATTTAACAAGGATAGAAAAACACCACGAAAATATTAAAAGTAGTTTTTTTATTTTCAAAAGCTTTTGTGAGTAAGAAACAGACCATACAATTCAATACAATTATTCACTAAAACTCACAGTTTTACCTTGCTGGAACTTAGAAATTGATGGAGTGGAAGATTTTTAGATTACGTGAATTTCAAAGATGAGACTTGAAATGAAGAATATGATTTGCAAGTATTTGCAGTTCATCATTATTCTTTAGAGATAAAGCATTCCTTTTTTATGGTTTTTGTTGGCTTTTGAGGGTTACACCACCCCACACTTAAGTCATTTTTATGAACATTAACCAATGCAATTGTGGTTGCACTGAAATGCAGTTCATACAATTTGAGTGTAATATTAAAACTACCAGATGCCTTTTGATTGATCTTAGCAATAACATTTTAATATCCGTTTTGGACTGATCTGTCCTGTTAAAGTGTGATTTGACACTTTTAATCTCTATGATTTTATAAAAAAAAATCTTGGAAAGTTTCATAGTCCAGCAGTTCATATAAATGAGTCATTCTTTCTGAGTCTCAAATACTGTCAGCATAACTCATTTTTCTTTCAGTGACCATAGCAAAAACTAAAGTGCATTAAAATGTACTGAACAGTGAAACCAGGATACTGATACGTTAAGCAGATTCAATTGACGGCTATGATGATCCAGCCACTGAATCACTAGCTTCTGCTGTCAGCTTTACACACATTCACTGCAATGATAAGATGTGTATGAGTGTTGATGGTATCGGGTGTTCAATCTTAGTGTTAAGCTGAAGTGTGTCTGTGGTGTGTGTTTTGGCTGGAGTGTGTTGAATCTGCAGATATGTGTGTGTTGTCCTTGGCAGTTGTTGTGTAGATGTGTATAATGGCACATGGTGCAAAGCAAAATATGGTGTCAGTAGCTCATGAGAAGATGGGGTTATAACATCTTTTGCTCTCTGTCTCTTTCTCTCGTTCTATCACTCTATTTCTGTGGTTCTTTCTCACTGGAGGTTCCTTTACACTGGACTGCCCTTGTCTTATGAGTCATCTTCATTCTACCAGAAAGAACATGTGTGCAAAGATTTTGAAGAAACAATTTAGACTTTCACAAGTTCAGAAACATTAATTTTATTAATTTTTTTTTTGCATATTTCTTTTTTTAAAAAAACATTTTAAATAAACTTTAAGACACTGCTCAAACTTTGATCAGATTTTAGGTTGCTGAATATACACACCACTCATCATTTTAACTTTCGCATGACTAAGGAGGTGAAAATGTCTTTGAAACATTTTCTCTCCATTATTGGTCAAGTGTTCCTCTGTTGTTGTTAGAGAGCAATACCATATTTCATGTGATTGTTATTTAGTGCCTCAGCTGTGGCTTGGATTGTGGGACGTATCAAAACCTCAGCCAATATTTTTTATGTGTGGTTCAGTTTCAATCTTAAATAATGGTTTTAATAATATGTATTTGTGTCTGTTATTACCTATATAACTGAAAACCTTTCATTTTCCTTTCCAAGCTTGTTTTTGTAATTATTACAGTTCTCTAATAAATAGACACTGGAATATTCATTGCAAGGTCGAAACGTGAATAAATATTGTTATTTGACATTTACAAATGCTTTTTCTGTGGTATACTTACTGTATTGCTTTTGAAACTAAATATTGCCCCATAGCAATGACTTTGTGCTAATAAAATTGTCTTTTAAAAAATGGACTGAAGGGATTTAAACACAGTAGAAAGGTTAATGATAACAAAATGAACACCACACTGAATATCATTCAGGGTTAGAGGCATCTAATCACAGTCAGTTCTTTGCCAATGGAAATCAATTGACTCCCCTCAAGACCATTCATAATAACGTGGGCTGTTCACCCCTCTTTCTCTTGTCTTTGAGCACAGCCTCTTCTCATCCCTCCCATCATTTGCTTCTGACAACCTATGAGTGAGAGGATATTTCATACCCGCTTAACTTTCTGTGGGTCTGTCCTTGTTTTTATCTATTTAACAACGCACCGAACGTCTTGATGCGTCGCCTATAAAGACACTATTTAATTAGGACATTCTGACAGTCGGACTTAGTCGTCGGTATTAAGTGTTGATGTAGCTCGATGTATGGAACATGCCATCACTGAAAACTTTGATACCGGTAAGACAATTTTTCCTCTAAATTTAATTTCTAATATAATAATACTAGTGCGATAATAATTTCAGCAATAGCTTATATCTATCGAAGAAATTGAGTTTTAAAAGATGAGAAAAAATTGAAACGTTTTAAATTCCTGGAGTAGAATTCCTACCACAAAACTGCAACATGTTTAGCTTGTTTTTCAGTCATATTATAGCTCACAATTGGCTTAAATTTGACGTTGTTTTAGGGCTATAGTTAAAAATGCTTTAATTAAACACCGTGAACATCATGTCATTTAATATTGCGTGTAGGTTCCACATTTATCTTTTGAAAACAATACATTACAACTAAACTAAACTTACAATGTTGATATTTTGTGGGCACTGCTTACTTTACTACCGAGTGCCTAAAATTTAGTGTAAAAACACAGTCTAGACATCGACTGTTAGTCACTGTAGAATTTATAATACCGCGTGTTTATTTATACTCCATTTCATATACATTTGAGCTTTTGGTTTTATTTATTGCGCATATATTAATTTAAAGTAGCTTAAAAATATTATTTACATATAAGCTAAATCAAGGAACAATTTATCTCCAGTTATAGATGAAAGACTCCAATACATGGGGTGTGTCTACCTCGTAAGAAAGGTGTTATTTAAAGCGTTCGGGTAAACGGGTAATAGACGCGGCGGGATACCGCCATGTGCCAATGCTCAGTTTCCACAGCAGCTAGTGACTGACTCTCAGGGTCACCATGTGCCACCTGAATTCTTTCCCAGCCGCCGGCACGGCTTTGATCTCCGCACCCGCCGTGTTGAGAAAAAAGTGCTGAAGTATGTCACGCTTTATAATGCCATTTAAATGATGCCTGTATATACATTTATACATGTATATACATCTAGTCTAAGCATTTACATTTGTATTCACTGATTTTTATTATTATTATTGCAAACCAAAACGCAACGTAACGTTAACAACGTAAAGTTAGCACGTAAATAATAATAATAATAAAGATTTTTAACAAACTGCTTCAAAAACTACAGAAAATGTATATGCAGAAAAGGTTTCAGTGATTGATAGTCTGACAGACATTTTTGATTAAGGCAGATTAAAGGAATTTTGCAGGTTTGTGAGGAAAATATTCTTTTGGGCTAAATAATTTGGTCACTGCATTACTACAGCTGTCAAAGATTGAGACAGATGAAACTGGAATAAACGTTAATACTTATTAAAGCAATTAATAATATATAAAAATACATGGAAAAGTCAAATATAATAAATATTTATTAATTTGCTTATTCTCTTGTTTCCCTTTTTTGTCTCTCTCCTTTAAAGCAATGCACTGAAGGCTCTCCCTTTCTAATCTGGATCCCCTGAAAAACATCTGAGAAACTTCCACTGGCCTCTCAAAATTAATTTACTCGCTTTGGGACTCTTGCTATCTGGGACAAATGGACATCTCTGGCTTTACTTTACTTTCCTCCTCCCCATCTCCTTTTTACACATTTCCCACTCTCCTTAATCTCTCCCTTCCCTCTTCATCTCCATCTCTCTCCCCATCTCCAAGCATAGCATCTACTGCCATTTTCTGTCTTTTTCTATCACTCCTGTCTCTACTGGGCATTCTGGGAAACCTCTACACTCTAGGGCTTCTCATTCGCAGCCGCAGGATGTCAAGAAGGCGTCATACAGCTTCTTCCTGTTGCTACACCCCCTCTTGCCTCAGCCCCCCCTCCCCTTCTTTTTCACCCTCCTCCTCTCCCACCTCTTCCTCCTCCTCTTCCTCACTGCACTTGCAGGTTCTGAGTCTTGCTTTAGCAGACTTGGTGTACCTCTCCACTGCCCCCTTCATAGTGTATGACAGCTTAGCGTCTGACTGGGCCTTTGGTGAACTGGGCTGCCGGCTTCTGCTCAGTCTGGACCTTCTCACCATGCACGCCAGCATCTTCACTCTCACGGCTATGAGCTTGGACCGGTATCGAGCTGTGGCTGACCCATTGGCAGCCTCCTCAACACCTTCTTCTGGACTGTTGAGAGTAGCTCTGGCCTGGGGCTTCGCTGTGGCTCTCAGTCTGCCCATGATGATCACTTTGCACCTTGAAGATGGAGAGAACCAAGAAGGAAAGTTGTGTGTGCCTGCCTGGGATGAGCAGAGCTCCAAAGCGTACCTCAGTGTCCTCTTCTGCACCAGCATCCTGGGCCCAGGGCTGGCCATTGGAGCTCTGTATGCCGCATTAGGGAGACTCTACTGGGTATCTCAGACACAGCCAGCCTGGGCAGGAGGGGGAAACGCTTACCCACCTCGTGCCCCACGTCCCAAAGTCCTGCTCCTTATTCTGGGCATTGTGATAACGTTCTGGGCATGTTTTCTTCCATTCTGGATCTGGCAGCTTCTGCCTCTGTACCGGCCGGACGTGCTGCGTGTTGTGCCGGTGGGCACACAGGTGACCGTTAATCGCATCCTCACAGGGCTGACCTATGGGAACTCATGTGTGAACCCCTTCTTTTACACTCTCCTGACAGGCAAGCACAGACGGACCAGCAGGAAGACGCTAAGTGCAGCTGCACCTCTCTGCCATAAGGGCAGCTCTGATTAGTGATAATAATCCACCACAAAGTCCATTACACATATTACTGTTGTTTCATTTACACACAAACGATTTACCAATTTGGTGCTAAAGGGCTTAAAGTTTATAGCTTTATATATGTCCCGTATAGCAATACTGATCCGAGCCATGGACACACAATATATAAATATATACATACCTAGACTGGCTAGCGTTATGTTATAAAGTCTATGCAAGCAAATGAGATACTATTAATATTATGAAGTATTAAGCAATGAAATCTTATGGATGTTAATTTATGAAATCTTTACTGGTTACTTTTGACAGGGAAATCAAACCCACTCTCAAACCTGCCTTTAAAATTAGTGGACTACAATGTGTGAAACATCTGTTTCACTGGTCAAAAAAGACAACTTGAGGGGGCGGAACAACCTTGTTCAGCATTCATGAATTGCTGCAGGATATTCTTACAACAGGTGTGAACCATTTAACTACTAAATTGGTTTATTAGTCTAAGTGCAAGAAGAAATTACATAGTATAGATTTGGCTCAAAGCTAAAGGACGTGTCAGAGTTTGCTCTGTTGAGGAGGATAAATCACTTCTGTCAGACAGCCAGAAAAAACAATCTCCAATTCTCCAATAGGACATTATGCTCCCCATGAGGTACTTTATCACACTCAACAAAAAAATCAACTTAAAATCTTCTTTAATCAATCCTGACTTTGCATATGTATTGGCACTTTAAATCAATTATTTGGTATTTGT
>JBAJNP010002051.1:0-52247 GCA_036877545.1 Yasuhikotakia modesta | reverse complement strand
TTTTTCCATACCCCTTGTGTCTATTTCCTCAAGGGCCCGGAGGCCCTACTAGTCAAGCAAATATTGGGCCTTTGTGCAGGGACGCTTGTTAGAGCTACACGGTGACCCAGAGGGGTAACCACACCCTCCAAACAGGAGCTGGAAAGCACAGCGTATTTGTTCAGTCATTAACTAAAGATAAAAGGCTTCTTGTGGACAGATACCTCCCTCCTGTCTCCTGGTTTTGACTGGGTCTGGCAATGAACGTTGTGTGTCATGTCATGAACAATTGCAGGAGGAGTTTTCTTACTTTCTTTCTCGCTCTCTTTTAAACAGCATCTTATTCCAGCCTCTGCTTCACCTGGAACAGGTGTTCTCTCAGTGCTGATCAGAATCGACTGCTTGTGTCTGATGTAGTTTGGTAGTGCTTGTGTTTAAATCAAGGCATTTCTTATGTATGTAAAGGATACTAATGGGTTAAACATGTCAGTATGAGAAACTTAAGTTAAAACTGTAAGTTAATCATATAGTAATCTGTGTAAGTTCCCCATAGATAAAACATCACAATAAGGTTCTATTTGTTAATATTAGTTAACTAGCTTAGTTAACAATTGGCAAACTGACAATTGACAATTCTTAAACAGTACTTACTTATTTTACGTGAGAAACTGAAAATGTCTGAATCTGAGAATAAGATTTAAGCAAGTGTCAGTTTTGTGTGCTCTCTTTTTTTTTTTACCTTTTTCTGTGTAGGAGGACTGATTGTCCTGTAATTATTTTGTCATATATAGGCTTGCAGTTCAGGATAATGTCAGATGAATCTTGTAGTGGAATACAGGAAAAAATAATATAAAAGATTCATAGACAGATGAATTAACAAACTGAAGCTCTCCGCTGCCACAGAACGCCCTGCCAAGCTGATTTCTCCATTGCCAGACTCGTGTTAGTTTTTGGCTCCTATATGCAAAATATGTCAGTTTTACTTTGCAGAAATAAATCGATCCTAGCCATGTGTTTACTAATTATAGGAACCATATTACCATCTGTTGAGAGCAGATATAATTTTGGGTCAAAATAATCAGATAATGTGTGGGATTACAATCATTAGAAAAATTTACCCTCAGTATGTCTTACATGTAGTTTTGTAAAATGTACTCCTCTAGCTCAACTAGTAGAGCATTGTGTTAGCAGTGCAAAGGTTGTGGGTTTGATCAAATACTGGTAAAGTACAGAACTGTCTAACACAAAATATTAAAAAGAAAAATACAAAAACTTGAGGTAAACACTGTATAACAGACCTTAATTATACCTCTAAACAAATTCACTTTGACTTCTTTTTATATACACAAGTAATTGTTTGTAAAACTTTTTGTGACAAAACCGACCGAAGTGGAAACGTTGAAATTACTGTAGTATTTTGTACTGCAGAAGATGAGAGTAAATTCATAATCAAAGCCAGCTATGCTTGCTCAGAAGACATATCCACTGAGAACATTATGTTCAACAAACCATGACGTACTGTATATTAAAAGGTCTATTTATATTAACAAAATTAGCTCTCTGCACCAGAATCAGCTCATTAAACAACCGCTGCCTGCGATCAGAGCTCAGGGCTCGGGGAGGAAGAAACAGTGTTTATTTGAGCTGGAAGTAAATTACAGTAGAGTTCTGAATAACAGTTCTGACTGTAAACATCTCAGTCAGGGGTTATTGTACTCGTTTAAAACAGTTGGGCTAAAAGAGAAACTGTGGCAGTTCTGGCTTGTTTGGTGCCTCAAGCAAGATAAGACATAACAAAAGTAGAAAAACACTTTTTAATTACTTTATGTTGTCATCTGTTAAGTTTAGGATGGGGGAGTTACTATATGGGACAGACTTTTTGTTTTTGTATTGTGAAAGGAGGCAACATTCCAATATACTCTAACATAGAACATTTATTATTTAACATTTAGATGAAGACGGAATTGAGCTTAAACAAATGTAAGTTTTAACCAATGATCATTTGTGACTCAACAGACTAGAATAGACTAACTAAATTTAGACCAAAAATGGCTTACAGTTACCATGTAAAGTAGTTTTTAGAGATGCAATTTTAGCTGTTGGAAGCAGCATTTTAGATGACAAACACATACATCCAGGATTTAAAATGAGATGGAGTTTTGGCTTGTACTGGACACATTTTTTAGGTCAACAGATTGTTCTAGTTAAGTTTGATGGTTGACTAAATTCCAACCTGTAAGTCTTTAAAGGTAGAGGGAAGGTAGTGGAGAAGGTCAGAAAAAGCAGGAAGATGTTTAAAGTAGATCAATGTGCTGATCTAGGAGTAAAGGAATGTCCTGGTTGATCCAATGTCAGAAAGCAAAGGGTGACTCAGAAATGCATTTTCAAGGGTTGTCAAATGACTGTTGTTGGAAAAGTAAACATTTCTTGAAACCACAAAACTAAGCATGTTCTAAGCCTAAAGCCACAAGACTAAGCCTGTTCCTGTAGCTCAACCGCCTGTTCCTGTAACTCAACTGCCTGTTACTGTAGCTCAGAGTTCACTTTGGATAAAAATGTCTACTAAACGTAATAATAATGCATGATTTTGAGAAGGTGGAATTTATAGTGAATGTAACCTTATGTTTTGCTGTTAGAAAATGTGGCAATCAGTTTCTTGGTTTATAATTGTAACTGTTTTATATTTCCAGTCGATGCTTTTGGAATAATGGGGAGAGGCTAGGTGGAAGGTCCATGCTAAGCAGTCCATCACTGTGTTCATCAGTCACCCTGTCTGCGGTGGAGGTCTGGTGTGACCCCACAGGATGGTACTGCTTACTCTAAAGAATCTCTCTCTCTACCCCAGGGGCTATAAGCAATCGAGATTGCCACCGCAGACATCATTTATATCTGACAGGGCTTCAGGGTGTTGGGCTGAGGTAGGACAGGATTAACTAAGCTATCACATCTAGTCAAAGTTTTAGCAGACTAATGATGGCCTGGGTTCTAGAACCTGGTAGCTATGGGGATGAGGGTGTGAAGACGGGGGAAAGCTTGACATTTCTGCCTTTATAGCTGTGAATTCATGTGCTGATTCTGACTGGATTGGGGTCTCTGTGGTTATTACTAAGGTGGGAGCGTCTATCATCTGGATGTGGGCGTTGTGGAAGGTCATGTTCTCTGGATATGTGCATTGTGAAACTGAGTTGTAGCTTTCACAAAGGTCAAATTAATTTAGGGGAAGCATTGTTAAAAATAATACCACAGTCACAGCATATACCTAGGGCTATAGATAATAAAAATAGTTTTAACTGCAGTTTAAAAAACAATGTAGTTATGCTAGTGCTAACAATGCTAGTGATTTTCAGAAACATTACCTGCCACTTTCATTTTTAATCAATGCTTTAGTTTCTCTTTTCATACATTTGAGCTCATCTACATAGTAGTGGCAATTTGTTTTCCATAACTTTTATAGCAAGTCTGGTATAGGTATTTATGCTCTAATTATGCTAATGCTAGAGTCAGCTGTGGTCCATCTCAGCAGAGGGAGCTGGTTTTGGGCTACAGGCAACTGTAATTGGTTGTCTAAGACATGTCGGGTGGGCATTGGGGTCTAATAGGGTGAAAGACAACAGCTTCCCTCATTTAGGTGTTGCAGTTAGCATGGCCCCATGCACAGTTAGCATGGCCCCCAGCACATTAGGAAATCTTAAACACTTTTTATACATGATATTTAGTATGGGCAGATATAGTAAAGTTGTAAAGAGTTTAATTTTATATGTGAATATAATTCATTCTAATTAATTAAAATGTAGCCAAGACACCTTAAAATAAAGTGTATAAAAATTATAGTCTTTCCCTTCCTGGAAATGATGACTCTGCGCTCTAACAGACATACTCAAATGTTTGATCAATCAAATGCACTCTAGACTGAGAATCTACATTTTTGTTTCTGTTTGTAAAAACATCAACACAGTGAAAAAAACTGTTTATCAGATCAGAACACATTATCAGATTAAACTCAATTTATATTATTGACATGATATGCTAGTAACATTTAATGTTTATTTCTGAACTAACAGCACACAAAAGTAACTCTAGGGAACAGTAAGGGAATAATTCTAGTTAGATTTTGAAATGTGGCATCTCTCATGTTGCCCTTTAGGGTTATATCCCAAAGGTCAGAAATTGCAATGCATTGTAAGAGCTTTATTAGCATATGTTTTTGAGATTTGTCATTAGCCTGCTATTTGTCGGTCAGGAGACCTTGACACATGGCACTGAGGCCCTCATTCATCATAAATACACTACAGGAATACAGCCATTCAAAGGGTCTTTGTTTTCTCATTAATATTCATATGCTCGTTTGCATTGTTTTCTTGCTTCATCTGTGTCCCTCTCTCTCTTTCTTTACCAGAGTCTTACTCTTATTTCTCTTTTCATTTCTGTGTATTTGAGTTGAAAGCTGTTCATTTTATGATGTCGATCTTGGAAATCTCTGAAGTTGGATTTTTCTTATCATGAGCTGCTTCTATGCTTGAAAGTGCTGCACATTTTCAGTCAAATCAGATATGAGCAATTTTTTCTGTATTAAAATCCTGACTGAAATGTACAACCTTTAACAAATCTCTTTGTTAAAGTCAAAATCTCACACAATAAACAAACATCTCATTATTTAGTTTGGTAAGTGGTAAATTAAAATCTTTAGACATAACACTGTTATTTTCAGGGAGCTGTGGAGACCAAATGAGCTAAGCTTAAACTTATATAAATTTTAATTCTTAACAGGTCCTGTATTGTTAACAGGTCTGTATATGAGTGTGAGTTTGTGTACCTGTGTGTGTATCTATAGATGTAGTCTTTCATACAGTTGCATGATGTTTCTTTTACAAACTAATTTATTGGCCTTTCTAAAGCTGTGAAGAGCCAGGTTGTTATTTAATATAACTCTGTCACACCTATCGTGTTTTGAGGGTGAGTGATTTATTAGCCATTTTTCATTTTGGGTGGAATATTCCTTTAAGGCCTTCTCTGCAACTTTTCTCTCCAGTTTCAATGACTGCAATTTTTTTTTCACTTTGTGAACTTCCCCCTGCTAAGTAAATCGTTATTATTGACTTTTCATTATATTGTAATGGAAAACACAACTTACTCCTCATTTACACTTCACACATACCCTCGCTTGTTTTAATTGGAACACTGCAGGAGCATTTATGATCCCTTGCATTGTCAGTTTTTAATGTGCTAAGCACCAAACAAATGTCTTGCCATATTGCCCTCAAGGAGAAGATCATGCACTGCATGTTTTCCCGCTCAACCTTTGGTGTCTACCAAGAACACGAGCTGTACTGGAAAGTCCATGCAAAGATCAAGACAATGCAATCAATAAGATATATAACATAACGAATAATGCCATGGGTAGCTCATTAATCCTACCACAGGCTTATTACACTGTCTACAGGTTTGTCCTGCCGGGTCACTTTGCAGTGTTTATTGAAATTCAGCACACTAAAGCCAAAAAACTATGAGAAAGATCATACTTCAGCAATACAGCTAGTGCATCTGTGGGTCAGCCAAAGTGAACTGAAAGTTAAGGGAGATCCTTTGTTTTCTTGTTTATACACTCTTGGGTAACAAATTGTTCATGTTTGATCAGTAAATCATACTGCTAGTAAGTTAAGTGTCACCCGTTTGTGATAACACAGTATGGATGGGTTTCCCTTACAAACCACACAATCTCAGTTTGCTCGTATCCAAACTGTTTCCTAAGGCTTAAAAAAGCTGCTTTTGAGAAACTATCGGTAGTGTCACTGTAGTGATACAAGGGCATCCATTTTTTTTGTATCATGAACCTAATCTCTCAATATAATGATTATTTTTGGGAATTATTTTTATCAGCCTAAAACAGTAACAATTAAACTGTGATAATCAATGCTGCTGGGTTTAAATTGAAAATTATAAAATGCAAGTCTCATATGGTCCTGAATTGTAGCAAATACAATTGTGGACACATTTAGCTAATAAAATGATAAGAATAGTGTGCCCTTCACATATGTTGACATCAAAAGTGAAAACACTGGTTAATGGTGGCGTCACTATAAAGATTTTAATAGGAACCTTGAATTTAAAGATTTTAAGGGGTATGAAGTAACAGATTGTAGTGAATTAAAACCTTTTGCCCTCACTAAATTGGAAGAGCTGGTTACATTATTACAGGTACTGATGCCATTGGACTCACAAAACAGCTTCTGTGATGGTGCAGTCCAGAATGATGACTTATCCCCGTTTGCCCTTGAAGGCAATGTCTCTACACAGCCAATCCATCACAATCAAAGCCAGATCATTTATATTAAAAGCTTTATCTAAAGTTTTCCCAGTGTCACAGCATTTAAAAACAGGGCTGACTGGAAACAATACAGTAAATTGGCCTGTATCTGTCTCAGTAAATTAGCACACCAATGCACAGGAATGCTAAAGAGCCAGGTCCAGATCTCAGTGGAAAATAACCCCCAGCCTATCTGATCTCTGTTCTGTGGCTTCCTGACTAAAAGGTGAGCAAAACCCATTAGAGAGGTCTTGAGTTTACTAAGAGTAATAATGCAATTTACATAAATAGTATGTCTGTTGGTTGTTCCATTAATCTTACTGACATCTCAACCAGGTAATTTATTTATATGTGATCAGTCTAACAGAGGATTAATTAAAAGCTTTTGTTATTACCATATGAAATACTGCAGGTGTAGCTGTGACAGGAAGTACTGCCTTAAAGCAGTGAGAGATTATTTTAGAAGGTTAGAATGCAAGCGCCTGTATTAGAAAATGACTTCCTTCTACTCATTTAAATAAATAGTTTTGATTATTAAATTGGTGAAAAGCTGTTTAACTCTCTCTTTCACATAAAACAAAAACAATTAAAAAAAACAATTAGTATTAGTAGTTTACAGTTCACTCCAAAATAAAATTTCCATAATTTTCTCATCCTCATGTCATCCTCATGACTTTTATTCAGAATAAACACAAAAATATATTTTTTGATGTACTGTAATTGAATTATTAGAGACGGCAATCCATTTTTATATAAAATAACAGCCTTTGTGGTTAATGCAGGAAAGTAAATCAATGGACTGGGGTGAGCTATTCCTGTTAGAGGATTAGCAAACTATCATAGCTGTCGGTGATGTTAAATTTGATCTGATCGGGAGATTTCCCTTACTAGGCAGTGATGTCATAAAGATGACATCATAAAGATGACACATTGCTGAGTGGTGAGAATGCTGTTTTAAGACCATTTAAACCATGAATCACACCCAGCTTTAAAATATCACTGGAATACCATGATTGTTTTTCTCTGACATCACCAAGTGCTATAATCACAAGGAGAGTACTTGGTGAATGCACCCTTTGTGAGACTGCCTTCCCCAATGCCATAACAACACATATATGTCTGTGTAATTTACATGTATGTGTGTGTTTAAATTCCATTTAAGACCTAAAAGCATTTTGCAAGCTTTGTGTGTAGTGAGTATGTTTTGGCACTGCAAGCATCTGTAGTGTTCCTGTAGCTCAACTGGTAGAGCATGTATTAGCAGCACAAAGGTTGTGGGTTCAAACCCAGGGAATGCAAGTACTGGTTAAAATTGTAAGTTGTTTGGCCTGCCAAATGAATTCATGTAAATGTTGCATAGCAGATTGTGTCTATCATGTTAAATTTTTAAGTTTTAATAGGACAGCATTTAGCACAATGCAGGAACTCACACAAGTACAACTTCATAAAGTTGTATGTTTATTCTTTCTTCAGACTTACACAAACCAGGAACAGGAAACATGACCCAAGCTGGACTTGAACCCTGGTCTCTTAGTAGCACAGCACCAAAGGACACACACGGCCCACAATACCACTCCTCCAACCGAACTGAACGGTTGCTCCAATAAGCAAATAAGCATCATTATGGCTAATAAGATGTTTCTGGTCAGTTAAAATTCTCACTCATCATTGGTAGATGAAGCAAACTGTGACCACCATCTCTCTCTGTTTCTGAGGGTCCATCTGAAAGGCCAGACTTGCCCTTGATTCCTCTAAAGGAAAATTACCCAGGATGTTAAATATAAGCCAGACATATTCATACTTTGCAGGTGTCCAAAGTCAAGGTCTAGAGCTTGTTCGTACAATCCAGGCAGTCTAATCAATATGTCATAGAGCCTAGAGTCAAAGTGAAATACCTCAGGCACGCCTCCTAATAAGATATTTGCAGCCATAAATGTAAGGATTAACGATAACAAATGACACTGGAGGCTGAGGTATGGTCTGACAGTTCCTTCATGCATGAGATTTCAGAACGGGCGTTCTGCTGTCTCGAGGTTCATTACCCTGACTGTGTTATGGCCCGACTGGGCTGAGTTCAATCATGGCGTACGGCAAAAATGCCCACGAGATGAAAACACGGGCCGGGCCTGGATTTATCAAGCCACTCTCGTATGGTCCTGAATATGATAAACAGAGGCAGGTGGAATCCATTACTATTTTGTCAGATTCCTTAACTTTGATATAAATAATAAATTCTCTAACTAATGGGTTTTGCACGTCAAGTATTTTATACGGGAGTATTTTCATAATCACAAGAGCAATAAAAACAATAATTTACAAAAGTGGCGATAAATAAGTCCGGTAATATGGACTTACATTAAATACAAACATTAACAAATGCCTCAGTGACGCTGGTGAATTTACCTGCACCTATGAACAATAAAATGACAAGTGTGTGTAGATTACAGGCCATTGCTTGCTCATAAATATCACACGGCTAAAATGAGCATTTATACGATTATTGGAGGATAAGAGCATGAAATTGGTTGTAAAAAGGGTAATATCACAGATTCTACTGGGGAATCACAGAATTCAGATTAAATTTAGTCATGTGAATTTAGTTGTAAGTAACGGCTAGCTTAAAAGTGTGCATACTCCACAAAGTGTAACTTATCAATGAATTGTGGGTCGTAGAAATATTAATTATTTCAATGTAACAATAAAGTTGTTTAGTTGTATGCCTATTAAAGTTATTTTGTTATTTCCTAGAACACTTGTAATATTACAGAAAGCAATAGTAACATGCAGGCCATGTGTTGATATGCTCATTTTGTTCATTATATACCGCAGGGACCCAGATTCTGGCCAGGAGAGCAAGTCACTGTCGTCTAATGAACCTCTATGGCTTGACCTTTCTGTGGGACGTTTACATGCGACAGACGCATGTCAGACACATATGACTGTTGGCCTGTGAATAGGTAGGAGGTAATCAGCGTTGTTTAAATGCTGCTTTGCATATGCATGCATCATTAATTAAATGCTAATTAGGCCAAGCCACACTTGTGACTCTCCTTGCAACCCACAGCTAAAGCCATCAAAGGAAGGTTATTGCAGAAGGAGAACTGAGGACTAAACACTAAATTTGGAAACAGGCAAGGTTTAAAAATATTGTGGGATAGTACATTCCACTCCTTCCTCTTAAAGGAACCATTAACCCAAAAATGTATTAACCCAAAAAATTATTTATTCTGTGGAACACAAAAAAAATGATACTAGATGATTCTTAGTGCTTAACTTTAGTAAGTTCCCCACGCTTCGAAGGACTGTTATGAATTACTATTTATATGATATTTTTATAGTTCCTTTGTGACATGATCACTATCACTGTGGACTGGGCAGCATAAATATTCTTCAAAACATCTCTTTTGTGTTTCACACTCTTGATATGCCACTAGTTTATGCCACTACAGTCCATAAACATGGACAACATTTTTTTAATATGATTAGCATAAGTCAAGCTTTAGCAAACAAACCCTTCCTACTTTCAATTTTAGTTTCTCTGTTGTCAAAGTGGGAAAATTGTTGGTTGTGGGTGTGTAACTCAGTCAGCTAAGTCAGACAGGGTATAACTTTTGACAGAATGACTTGCATACTACAAGTGACAGTGGTGGATATTTCATCTGACACACCCAAACCATTTTTGGATGACATCTGCCCTTTCAAATGCATAAATCTACACTGGAAAGTTCCCATTCTATATTTATATAATAATGTCCTGCCATGTTTCATGAAATGATTTCATCTCACAATGATTTCAACTCTCCTGCATGTAATAGTTGTATGGATTTCCATTTTCAGCTTGGGATGGTGATTTTTTTTGTCTGACAAAAATGCTGCTTTTATTTTATTTATTGTTTTTAGAAATTAAATTAAAATACAATTAGATTATGTTTCATATTGACTCATTTGTCTCTATCTTGTAAATCTTGTAAATTAAAAATCCTTAAAAATGTTTTGGGGAAATAAATTTTACAAACATACTTGTACCTTGGTGGTTTAAAATGATTACATTTCAGTATTTTAACATTTCCAGCATTTGTGTTAAATCACCGTTCTAATGTCCCATATGGAATATTTGTTTTTAAAATGTGTCATTATAATGACATATTGTAAATATAAATACACACCTTGAAATGTTTGTGTGGTGTCCTGTGGCATGCAGTGGCCGATGGGTAAATGCCTCCACATTGAATTTAAGGCCAAATGCCCTGTCATGTCTACCTTACAGTCACTATCAGCTCACATATCCAGAGACGAAGCAAAAGAGTTTGGTAGTGATAACAGAAAATCTCACTTACTCTGTGCTTCTCACCCTCCATTTAAAACCTCAGACAGGGGGAGACTCCTCATCACCCCACTTTTGGGATGAGAAGCCACAAAAAGAAAACACAGGAGGGAGGAGAGAACGATAGAGGGAACTGGAAAAGAATGAGACACAAACAGTGTCTCAGGCTGGGTTCCAAGTGGAGCTGTCCACATTCTCCTTCCTTGCTCAACGTTCCATGACAACAAGGTGAGATGAACAGCAGAGGTTAGTCTGAGCAGCTGCTTCCTGGGTTGGAAATTCCAAGCATTGAGAACCATCTGTCTATATGTTCACTGATGTATATGGAAGTCATCTATCAGGCTGCAGCCCCGCAGCTGCCGGTTCGTCAGGCCCGCTGCCTTTCTCCAGGCACCCCAACAATGGAAGCCAGTTCTTCAGCTTGTGTCACCCAGAATGGCTGATTTGATTAAGTCCCGAGCTCTCATTATGTTGGGTAGGGGTGTAGAATTTCAATGATAATCCATAATGCATGACCATTTTTTTCTCCCCTTTTTTTATTTGTTGCCATGGCAACATAAATTCAAGGTTACTGGCTCAGACGCATAATTGGGTGTGCGCTGAGCATTGAAGAGGTGCTGTTAAAATTCCCCTCATGAAAGTGGAGCATCAATCATGTTGTCGCAGATTGCAAAGTACTCATAATCAGATGAAATGCCTCGGAGAGAGATGGAGAGAGAGAGACGGCGAGAAATATAGAGACAGAGTGTGTGTGTTAAGACAAGATGCATCTTACTGTGTTGAAGCTGAGGAGGTGAATGGAAGCATTTGACCCGCCCAAGTTAAACTGGACCGTCTCTGGCACTCATGCTAGTCTTTTTATGCTTTTTCTTGTAACTTGGTCTCACTTCATTTGGCGCCACTCGGCTCGCTAATCCGGAAGTGTGTGGTGCTTTGAAAGTGAGATCATTTCTCAGTAGAGATCACCAGGTCTTTGACAACTGCAACTTCCAGCCCGCAGCTCATCAAACCTATTTTAACACCAGAAAACAGCCAGAGTTCCACCCTTGTGACTGCCCTCCAATTCATTATTGAATATTCAATCATGCGCCCTGTGTCTTTATAACTTCTTTATTTATTTTGGGGTCAGAGAAAATTGTTTAATTTTATGAAGATGTCTCAACCTAGATTTTCTTATTTATCTTATTTTGGTTGATCTGAATGTAGTCTTATCTAAAATTGTATAAATAAATGATAAAAAATATACATTTTCATAATTATGATAAAGCTGTTGTGTTTTTCTTGTCCTTCACCTGATTGGTTGAGCCTATTTAGGCTGTTTGAATTAACAGGTGACTGTTTCCTTGGTGCCACTGCAGCAGTCACATATTATGTTATATGCAGAGACAATGAGAAGTAAAATCCATTCGTATGTTGATTCCCCTGAAAGCGCAAACATGTGGCTCTGTGATCTGTCCAAACATCACAACGTTTGTTTGAACATCCCAACCAGCCCCAGAACACTGGATTGACCAATAGTGTGAGTTCGGTGGGGGGTAAAATCCTTAGTGCAAACCAATTAACTGTACCATGCCATCACAATATACCAAACAATACATCACAATATATTCCTGAATCTGAACAAAAATCTGATATTTTACTTATTTTACTTTATAGATTATCTTAACCCTCCTATTACCCTCAATTTAAAGTACTTTGTTAATTTGTTGACTACCTAAATAAACCATTAAAAAACAAGCCAAAAATGATGCCAACCATGCATTTAGAGACATTAAACATTGAATGGGGTCAAATTGACCCCAAAGATAATAGGAGGGTAAAAATAATGTATAGGGCATCTTATAGAGATATAACAGAGGTCAATATTTATAATAAATACTTATAATAAAACCAGCCACTTCTGTTAATCTCATGTCTAATACAAACCTCTGAATTTTTCATAAACAAGGCTACACCACACCAAAGGATGTGTTATGGGTCAGAATCTGTCTCTCTGGGCCACAGAGTACTGCTCAAACAGAAACAGATTCAGAACAGACTGAAGCCGCTGTCTGATGTACCTACACACAGGACTGCAGGAGTGTTTAACCTTTTATCACCAGTCTGTGTGTATGCAGAGAGCTCAGATAATAAATGACATTGTTTAAACCCACTCACTGCTCCAGCACAACTTAACATATGCAACAACATTCATTTAATATAAAAGTGACACTTTCAAAGCTTAGAAATACAAAGGTGGTTGTTATCAGCCTGTTTTTTTAAAGAGTGAGAAGGCCGTTCGTTTTAAGCTCAGTTTTTCTCAATGAGGCTGTATTTATCAGACAGGAGTCTGATGACTGGAGTGCTGATATATCTCCGATGGGATCCAGAGGGAGAGAGAGATCATGCTCAGATTTTAATGAGCTTGTGATCCTGTGCTCACTTGCACAGGTGTGGATTTGCCAGGAAAACCGCTCGCTTTATTTTCCCTCTTCCTGTCAGTTCAGCCCAGTCAGTTGATGGCTCCTGTAAAATTGATGTTTTCTCATCACACCGTGAATCATCGTGAGTGATGATTGATTTTGATATGAGCCTGAGGCTTGACAGCACCCAGCTTTTTAAATAATTCCCGGGACATGTTTGTGTCATTCATGATTTCTTTGTTTTTGATGATAAATGATTAAGCATATAGAAAGCTGAGCTATTATATCAGCATCATAAAACTGGCAGTAATCTAATTGTTTTAAAAATGCATTTTGTTCTTGTTTTCTGTGAGCCTGTCACTCAATATTCTTTAAGCGCATCTCATAACAGTGATTTAATAATGCATATAAATAAATAATACAGTGGGGTCTCAAAAGTGTGAGACCACTGGTGAAAAATGTTTCTTGTTTGGATTCTTCTAATTTAATTACAAATGTTTTACATTACAAATTATATATCATCATGATACTTTAAGTGCTAAAAAATGTAAATGTATTTAATGTTTATTTTTAAATTTGATGTGTCTCTTGACAGTAGGCAAGATGTTTCATGTTGGTGATTGGTAGATTATCCTGTCAGTAATATGTGTTCCTGTAGCTCAACTGGTAGAGCATTGCGTTAGCAGTGCAAAGGTTGTGGGTTCGATCCTACTGATAGAAAAAGACAATGTCTTTGGATGAAAGTGTCTAGTAAATTTAGATTTTGGAGGTGCATGTAAAGGAAGGATATGTGAGTAGAATAATTCATTGCTTATTTATTTTTTGACTCAAGAGGCAACAAGATCTTTCACCTGCCTAGGCTTGTATTGTATTATATTGTACTGTATTGAGTTTTTGTCCCTTCAGCATTGAGCCTCTGTCTGAAGGCACTGTAAGGGCACAGCTCTGCTGTGTGAACCAGGCACTGCTGGAGGAACAGCTGTTTGGAATCAGACTAAATTTGGTCTGTTCACGTCAATGTATTACAGATGCTCCTAAACCAGAAATTAATGCCGAGCCGGGAATCATGAGATTTAGGGCAAAATCTCTGCATTAGCTAACAGTGTTTATCTGTGGGGTCTTAAATAGCTGACGTTCTTGTTTCTCTCAACTAGGCAAAAGCAGCTTTAAGCAGATTAAGGCCCTTTTCCACCAGAAGGGTTCTAGAGCTGGTGTCTAGAACACAGTATCTAGAACTAAGTATCTAGAACTATTTTGTGTGTTTATGAAGCAGGTTTTATGCATCTGCATATGAAACCTACTTTTGTCTTGAACACGTAACTGCTAATAAGAGAGTTTTTAATGATTTTAGCAAAATTAAATGACTCCTATTGTAATCATTGAAGTCAGACTGTAAATGGCTATAAATATGTAAATGATGTGCGATTATTTCACAATCTTATGCAATATATGTGGGGCATGTGTGGGGATATGCAGTGTTTGGCTGGTAAAAGGTTAAGAAAGGCCCATCTCAGCGTCTATGGGTCAGAAATTCATACATAATCTCCCCACTATTGTGCGTCTACAAGGTCAAGGTTAGCGGGTCATTGCTTGGCGGATTAGTTAAATTGGCATAGTCTTCATAATGGATTACAGACTTGGTGACTGGATGCTTAATGTCACTTTTATCAGGGAGGGAGAATGATAGCAGAGGATTTAAAAACTCAAAAACAGACAATTGGAGCATCTTAATAGATACTGAGCACAGAAGCAGGACAAAACAGAACCTGGGCCTCAGCTGATAGGATTGAAAAATCCACTGTGAGTCTCTGACAGTCATTGGGATCATTTAGATGATGTATGTGGGGAAATTGTATTTGCTAAGCAAGAGAGGTAATTGAATAAAGCAGTTTCTGGCCCGGTGCAGGATATGTGGCAGTTCTTCTGTAGAAAATGATCCTGCCTTGCGTCTCCCAGGCAGAGGGAGATAAGAGGCCAATATTTGCTCAATGCCCTGATATCCATTCTCACAACCTATGTGCAGTTACACTGGTTATTGAGTATTAGACTGATCACTCATAAAATCCATTAAAGGGATATATGTGCTTTATTTTTTCAGAAATAGAAATATTACTATTAAAATGTATTATATTGCTGTGATCCTGTGTAGCTCAACTGGTAGAGCGTTGCAATAGATGCACAAAGGTTGTGGGTTCGCTTTGTATAAATGCATCTGCCAAATAAATAAGTGTAAAGTTTTTATTTTTATTTTATCAGTCACTGAGATGGGCACA
Source organism: Yasuhikotakia modesta (assembly GCA_036877545.1). Taxonomy (NCBI): domain Eukaryota; kingdom Metazoa; phylum Chordata; class Actinopteri; order Cypriniformes; family Botiidae; genus Yasuhikotakia; species Yasuhikotakia modesta. The sequence continues at coordinate 36,965 of JBAJNP010002051.1, read as the reverse complement.
GGAAAAGATGGAAACAGGATAAGTTGCAAGCTGGAATCGAACCTGCATTGTCATGCCAACCATCAAGCCACTTTAGAAAAACATTTTGTAATGCAATTGAGAATGCAATTAAAAAAGCAGCTGCATGCATCACATTTATCAGTAATCATATAACACACTTGGCCCTGTTGCTGTGGTGCGTGTTCACGTCTGCTCTCGGGTCTTTATTTCCCTGCAGTTACGGGCAGTTGCTTTTAATAGTGGAGGGCAGAGGCAGACCCACAGGGGCTCTGAATACCTGGGACACAAAAGAAGCTCTGTGTGTGCTGAGGGGTCACATCTGCCACGCTCTTTCTCTCTCTCCCACACAGACATATACAGAGCAGTGGCACCAATAACAACAACAGGCCCCAGGTCTGGTCCCTGCCTTACAACGGCCCTCCTGTGCTGCTCTGGGGCTCTGATAGAGCATGACATTTCACTGGGCGCCCATTACCGACCCTGTCAGTCCCTGTGTTATCACACAGCTCACAAACAGAAATATGACATCATAAAACGCCACATGAAAGGCCCTGTATTGTGAGCCGCAGCCACTTGGGATAATGGCTGAGGTGTAAAATTAGTGTTTTGGTAATAACATTTTAAAAAAAGAAGAAAAACATGAAAGGTCATATTTGTGTTAAAGGAAAAAAGATAGATGTTGTGTTAGGAAAAAGGGCGTCATTGAAAATGGTCTAAAATAAAAAGGTTTTGCTGTTTGATGGATGCATTTGGTCTTATCTTCATGAAAGGGACCACAGCAATTACCACCAAAGTGCCACTGAGAGAGGTGTTTACACACGCTCCCTTAGCACGCTAGCAGCTGTTTGTGATAGGACCACATATAGACAAATGCATTTAATGAAGGTTCTTGAAGGTGAGAAGGCACATTTTACACATATGAACTGGCTGGAGTTTTTGAACACCTCGCAAAAATGTTGCCCATGAAAAGTACAGACTGCTCTGTGCCAGTGATTAGTATATTAGCTATCGACTCAGTAAACAGTGATTAAATGTGTTTACTGCTAATGAGGTTGAAAGCAGATAAAGCTACTGTAAAAATCATTAACTGTATACAGTGGATATTCTGTTAGGGACTGGATCAAAGCTGGTTCAATATTATCTGTCGCAACTGTTCAGGACAACTTTATCTGTCTATGCAAACTGCCCAGAGGAAAATTTTATTGCTCAGAGGTTTTACTCTGTAGCTTAATTTACGTTACTTTTTAGCTCAATCAGACTAAACATAGTTCTCTGGTCTCTGTCTGTAACTGCTTCGGAAAAATTAAAACAAATGTGAAAAATTTGATGAGAAAATACAGTTTATCAGTTCATCTCTATTCTTTGGTATTTTGGCAAATTTGAGTACACACTGAGGTATTTTTTAGAGCTTGTTTGAAACTAAAGAAGTCATGTGAGATCACAAGGGCCTTTTCTCAGGGAAAAATGAGAAAAATAGAAAATCTTAAGCCAATAATCTGTGTTTGTTTTGTCTTATCTCAATGCTGTCTAGAAAGAAACAACTGAGATTGTGTTTGTGTTTTTCTTTTCTATGGCAGTAATCCAGACTAGTCAAACGTACTGCAGCCTGTGTACAAATGATTTTTATATGGGTTTAATTGCTAAAACATGCCGTTTTCGATCAGACTGATTTATGACAAAGCCTGAATTTCTGTTAATTGACCCTATGACCTGATTTTCTGCTAAGGATAATACTGTTCAAATCAGTGGCCAGTGCCTTGAATACTAAAGACTGGCTCAATGGAGGCTGAGCGCTGTGGCCTTTCAATGAAGGGGTCACGGCAGGTCACAGCACATGATAACTCCCATTCAGTGCTTAATTGCCGGTGGAGAGTCCAGGAGGCCCTGCTGAGCTCTGAGGTGAGGAGACGATGTGAGGAGAGAAGGTCATTTATGATGAGTGAAACCACTGACACTTCACTGACAGAATAACTTGTTTTGAGTTTTTAAACTGAGTAATTAAAGGAATGAAGACTAGACTTCAGTTTTGCTTTTTGGATTGTTTTGGAATGAAGTCTGTGTGTAAAAAGTGATTTGTGCAAAAGTTAATGTTTTTTAAAGAAGTAACGTTTAGATGTGTTAAATAAACAATTATGCAACCTCAAATTAACACAACCATGTCTAGGGCACACAATGCATTATTTGTTTTTAAGAAATTTTTACAGTAGTAATGAAAACAGAAATCATCCATACAGTATGTTATTGTGTTTGAGTGTTTCTGACAGTGCACTGAAGTTACATGTGAGTGTGCAGTACACCACTGTGTTAAACAGCAGCCTTTGCCATGTACAATGTTTTTCACAGATGTATAACAGAGAGCAAGAAAGAAGGAGACAGAGAGCGAGAGAGTGTTGTGTTCCACTATTACAATCAAAGCTGTGTGAAGCGGAAGGGGATAAATGTTACTGTCACTGTGTGTGTGTGTGTTTGTGTCATGAACTCCAACCTTTGCTTTGGTCTTTTATTTATTATGGTGACTCATGTGTGCATGTTATGCAGACGAGCTGACAGAAATCTTCTTTCATCTGCTTAAGAATGATTGAAGTGAATAGTGGATCATAGCCGCAAGTGTCCTTAAGGAAAAGGAGCAATAAATGCATTATGGCAGCGCTGCTCCATCAAACATGTGTCACACACTTGATTCGACTCGCTCAAACAGGTCGCCACGATGCTGCAGGCTCTGATTTTGCTATTCCAGCAAAAAGTGACCAGACACAATCACCTGCAGGGTTTAACTGAGACCGTTGGGTGGGCAGAATAAATTGGTTTTAGGATCTAAGAAACCTTGAATGATGGAAGCTAAGAAGGTCAATAATGTAATGTGATTCCAGTATGTCAAAAGCTGTGAAGACAATGAAAACCTAAACTAGATTCTGTATTGGACACGTTAGCAGTGAATGTTTGGGCGCTAGATGTTAGTAGCAAAGAGAGAAAAAATTTAGTTCATTTTTTTCTGGTGTCAGGACTGGTTGCATTTTGGATTGTAGTTGAAACAGAACATGACAGAATCCCATTCACAGTTGCATTTAAATGCATGCATTTGTTGTCAGTATTGCACTGATAGCACTGTTTACACCCATTGCCTGTGTTGTTTCAGTACTTGAAAGGAATTAAGAACATAAGGAGCAGTCACAAATGCAACCACACATTTGTGCTAAATGCAATTTTCAATCCCTGATCTTGCAGGTTTACATTTATTCATGGCAGTAAATTTAAAATGTTTTTATCAGTACTCATATTTCTTGGGATTGAACCCACAACCTTTGCGCTGCTAGCACAATGCTCTACCGGTTGAGCTACAGGTTGGTTTTTTTGTGCTTGTCACAAAATCTGTACACAAAATCTGCTATACTTTACTGAGGTTGTACAGCTTTGCCAACAAATGTTGTCCAGGTATATAAACCAGCTCTTTAAAATGCTGAAAGTGTCTTCTGTATGTTTGGATAAATGCCCGGGTATAATGGTGTTCTCCATCATGTGATGGATAAGTACTTCCTTGATTGATAGAAAATGTACACAACATCTCCTTAATGCAATGCAGAGGATTTTTTGCCTTTTTGCAGGTAATACCGCAATGTTAATTGCATCAGGAAAACAGAGAGTTTTGGTGATAAAAGGCATGAAAAAAACTAATTTAAAGCATGTTTGCATTAAAAAGAACTACAATGACTTGCTTATATGATTCGGTGCTATTTCAGTACTTTTAGCACCTGCTTAGACCGGTGGTCATTATATAAGGGTTTTGCAGCAAAGTACAGCACAGTGCTTCACTGTTTTTTGTCCCAAGTATGTTCAGTTGTAAACTGGATGCATACGGTCTTGTGTTGCATTGTGTTGTCACTCTGTGTGGTTTTGGGCTATAGCCAACTAACTCATTATAATTCAACCAGCCAATCCCTGCTTAACTATATCCAATTCATAAAGGTGCAGCTGCCTAACAAGAGACATCCATCTGTGTAGTTTTGAGAACTGATCTCAGGTCAGACATTAGCACTTCTATTCAAGGGGGTCCATTGACCACCATGCACAATCCACCATTTAACATCTTTCTAAGTACTACGCTACACATGAAGTTACACATAGTCCCGCTTGTCTTTAACTGACAAACCACCCCAACGCCACTTTTTGTCACACCAATAGGGGTAATTGTATTTCATTTGGACACCCTGCGTAGCTTGAGTGCGATGTAGCGACACAGCAGTGCAGAAAGCAGCCCAGCCCTGGCTGCTGTAATTCAAAGGCCCCTCTCTCTTGCCATCACTCTGGATTGTAATTCAAGAAGCAACTGGGTTTAAGGGCCCTTCTTTTCTATGCACGACCCATTATTGAGGCTGAGAGGAGATGGCTGCTTTTAGTGGCAAATAGGGCCTTGGTGGACGGTTTGCCCAAGTGTTTTACAAATGAATGCGGAGGGAGGCAGGCAGGCGGGCGGGCAGGCAGCTGGTCGGAGAGCCCGGAGAGGCCTTGAATCACACATCCCACCCCCGACATCACTCACCTCTAGCCTTGTGTGTCCACCAGAGAGGCAGAGAGCCCGACTGCTTTCCCTACTGGTAATTACCGCTATTAAAGCTAATCCCGCTACCATTCAGGTCTGCTTTTGTTTTGGGCTTTATCTTCTCAAAGCTTGGAGAGTTTCTCCTTTCAGCCCGCTGCACAAAAGAGACATTTTTTAGACCTGGTAATTATCTGTTTTATGTTCTAGTACAAGAGCCACAGAAAAGCCTTTCTCGAGCTCAGAGATACAGCACAACCACTCTGTTCTTGCCTTTCACCGCAGACACTATATATAATCACGGCAATAATGGCCAAAATACGCAGTGGACGTTATTGAGAGATTAATGAGATAGAAGGGGACTTTATCTATCTCGCCGGCGATACAGCAGTAAATGTAATTATGTTCAGTGCTTATTAGCATGGTGGCAATACTGGGTTCTAATTTACACCAGTAATTGGGTCTCTATTTTTATGATGTGTAATCCACTATTAATCATATTGATGATTGGGTAAATGTAGTGCAGAAACTCACATTTGCCTGATTTTAGAATACACCTTTAATCTCACATTGTGAGATGTTTTCCACATCAGTTAAACAGTTCTGTCAGTAATTTACAATGATGTACAATGACGACTATATTTTTGACTTTCATTTTGACTGTCAGTTAAGTGTTTCATGCTAAAGTTTGTGTTATGGATTCTGTGGCCCTAGCATTTATTTTCATCCAAAAAAACCCATCAAGATTATATTGACAAAAACACCTATTGAATTAAACATTTTGTGATTTCTGGTAATAAAATGGGCCATTATTGGCATTAGCATTTAACTTTAACATTATTTTTATATTTTGACACATTATCTTTTTGGTATATAAGGTGGTATCAAACACAATTCCTAATGCTTATTAATATTATTATTATTACATTTTATTATTGCATTTATTTTATTATTAATGTATTCACATTTAAATATCGATCCATTAGCCTGTAGGTTTCAGTGTAGCTGTTGCACATATAGTGATGAAATCCGTGTTGTGTTGATAGGTGACAGCAACTAGTTAACAAAAATGCACTGTTGCCCAACTCATGTGGCCTGATATTAATAAAGAACATGCTACATGTGTATTAGAGCACTGAGATTTACACTCATTAGAGAGCTGTGTTGAGTGACAGGTTAAGCCCAGGCATATTTTATTAAATCACATTAGGCTCAGTATACCTGTCGTGTGTCAACAATAGGACATGTGGCCCGTTCAAAGTCCAGCCTCTCTCCAGATGGCTTTCCTCTTCCTGGCCCCAGACCTGCTGTGCTGGGACCTCTCCTGATTGGATAGGCCAGATGCTCTCCTGCTGCTTGCACATGATTGGCAGGTGCCTTCCCCAAACAGAGATCCAAACATCCAGAGATCCACACTTTCTTGAATGGCAGCCCCTGTGGCCCACAGATCTTCTCTGTTGGCTTTGGCTATGATATTATTAAAGGTTTATGTTGATTGAAATATTCATGCAACTATTTGGGTGCATCTATGACTGAGGTTCTACAATACATCCATCACTGAGCTGTTGGAATCCCACCAATCACGTGTTTACAAAAGGTCAATTATACTTGGTTGGGATGTAGAGTGTGTTGTGAGCTGTCTCAAGATAAGACCAGCTAAATAGGCGTTTAAATGAATAGTATCTTAATTTGAAGGCTAATAGGCACTATGAGGCGAAAAACCCTGAGTGTCTGAGTGAAATGGCTCTTAGAAGGAAAAGAATGGCCCTTCAGTGTAAATGGAGCAATACATTTGCATTTTAAGTGTATATACATCACCAGCAATGCTTTAGCAAACAAGTGCCAAACTTTTCAAGCAGCTTTAAAAAGCAAATCATGTACAGTAGCTTTGGTTTTAACTTTCTATTCTTTATAAATATTTTATATATTGTAATTTATACATTAACATTGATTGTATTGCTCGCTGCAATACCTTTCTTTGAGTAAATTGAAGGCATCTTTGCATAAATTGTTTTAGAGATAAAGCAATCCCAAAATGCATTGCACCAAAATGCTGTAATAAAGACAAATCAAAGATGGCAGACAAGATGAGAGAAATGCTAAATATACTGTAATATTTAACTGTTCAGATTATTTTTATGACATGTAGAGTTTGTATTAATGTAGAATGTTCCAGATCACATTTTTACCATTTTCTATGTAGAAATTAAACTGCAACAGCTTAGAACTGTTAAATCTAACATGACAGTGTGTTTGTGTGAGGGTTAAATTTAGATGCTGGGTTAGGCTATAGAAAATATCATTAGCCTGGTATTATAACAGTACCTGATGGTATTCTTAAAAAAATCCCAATTCCCAGTGAAACTCCATGACATATTTTTCTGGAGGAGGGAGTTATGGGATGCCATTGTAAGCATGTCTCCAAAACTGTCAGCTCACATCTGTGAGACAGGTGGGTTAAGAATTATGTGGGGCATATTTCATCACAAAATCAGTCATGAGAGTTTATATCTATTTAAATTGAGTCTACTGATTGAAACTGACTTTATTGTCAGATTTTGGCTTCCTTTGTTGCCCCCCTGCTGCATATTATTTATGTTTGCATTGACAGGTTGTCTGTGGAGCCATTTCATGAGATCTTATTACTGTACAAACTGTCAAAGAGAAAACGCTGCTGACAGGATGTAACTTTAAAATAATGTTATTTTTTCAGAATATGCTGATGCCACAAGAAAGCAAGCATAAATATGTCCAAGGTCATCAGAATTTTGAAATGTGAATTTGTATTTAAACATGAAACTATTATCAACAACAAACCAAAGTTGTGTTTCAAACCTGTCAATATTAAACAATGATGTCAGTAAGTGAAGCACTTCCTATGAACCCAATAAAGACCCCAGTCAATTAAGACCCCCACTATGCAGTCAGGAAATGGGCCAATTAAAAAGAGACCCTGGGGAGAATTGTGCCTAAAAATGCTGAAATATGAAAAAGCTTCAGCCATTGTTCAGGAGGTTAAAAGTTCTGGTCACAGGACCTTCTCTGTAGAACGGCAGTCTTACGGAGTGGAGGTCACTGATAAAGGCTATTTCCTGTCATTGCTGAAGTCCATCTCAGCCTGTCAGGCAGTCAAAGGTAATCTGGTAAAGTGCCAGAGGCAGGTGGAGAGAGAGAAAGTGGTGGGAGGAGTTAAACAGAGTTGTTGTTGTGGTCTGCTTGCCCATCAACCTCACTGGTTATGACTCATAAAATCTAAACCCTGATTGGGTGATCATAGGTGCCACTGAGACAGTAGTAAAACTGGCTCTAAAGGATAGTATAAAACCATTTAGTGGGGTGTTTTATGGCTACAAGGTGGTTTATGTATGGCGTGTGTCTCTCCCGGTAGGCTAGGCGGATGAATCAAATGACTCTCGTTACTGGTTTATGTTAACATGTCATATGCAAAGACTGTCGGGATATTGAGACGCATGGGCACGTGTTTAAACAGCTGACGTACAGCACACTCGCCGTCATCTGACATTTGAGAAATGACGCCATACGCGCTCATAATATCCAGACGAATATTTTGGAAGGTGCTGGGAGACCATTCATTTTTACAGTTGTGGTTCTTATAGTTTGATGTATGTTTTCATCAGGTGTCGCTGCATTTGTAAACTGGCACATTCCCATCTGCACCACCACCCCCCCTAACCCCCCACACTCCCAGCCTCCGCACTCGTATCTACGCTACATATCAATATAACCTGCAGCCATTTGGTAGCACATATTTAGCAATTACGGTGAGTTTCAAAGCCAAGTTTCAGATTGATACATTCAGAGCCAGATGGCCATTAATGCCATCATTTTTCAACAAAATGCACATGTAATGTTTTCATTTGCTATAAAATGTTGCACCCTTGCATGGAAAATGGATCTAATCTTCAGCTACACTAACTGTTTGATTTCCATCTAGCAAATCGCAGTTTGCAAAACAGTTTAATATCTTCATTTGGTTTTAAGTCTTAATAAAGTAGAAAATGAGTATTGGATTCTTTTATTTGATTACTGGACGCATTAGTTGCTAAATACCATCTGCTTGTGGATTTACATGTAGTTTATTGCACAACACACTGACTAATGGTGAGTTTCTCATTTCTGCAGATGTTTGTACATCCATTAACAGCCCTGATGGAAGAAAGAAACATTAGCAAAAGTAAATATTCATGATTTAATTTGTTTTCATGTGCATATAATGTTTATCAGAAATCATATTAAGATCAGCAAACAAGCTTTATCTTTCTATATAGTAATCATGGATGTGTGGCAATTTATTCAGAATGGACGCAGCTCAGTTGAATGCAAATGGAGGGATTGTTTGTTCTAAACAAGGCCAATTCATCTCTCCAAACGTGTGCAGAATTTCACATCTTTGGTGATGCAAAGATGTGTCTGTACCGCATCAGCAGAAACACTGCGGCTTCAGATATTTCTAAAGGACCAGAACTTAAAAATATAACTGGATGAATTAAAACACACCTGTTTATAATTCAGGAAACAGGTAAGGAGCTTAAAAAATAGTTGAGTAGAAAAATAAAAATGTGTTTTATTTACATGCTGTTCCCACTGAACACAAACATAATACAGCTCTTGCCTGTGATCGATTCATAATGAACTCCAGACAGATAGGCAACATATGAATCGGTTTCTGTATAATAAATTTCTATGTATGATTTTGGTGTTTTATGAACTGTTTTATGTATTGAAAAACAGCAGGGGGTAAGTAAATAAAAACAGAATTGCCCTTTTGACTGAACTGTCTCTTTAATATCTATTGTAATATCTATGTACATTAACATTAATGTCTCATATTCCTCTCACACTACAGTTACCTTTAAGTCCAAGCAGAGTCAGTCCTTCATCAGCCCGGGGGTCAGCAGAGGTCAAACGTCACTCCTCCAGGACCTTAAAACCTGACATCTGGTGCAGGATGACTGGTGGAATGATAATGCCCTGGGCCCCATTCTTTACATTAGGAGGTTGAAGCCACATACCCCTGTTTCACCAAACGTATACCTTCAAATTCTCATGTTTCCTTTTGGCCTTTTCTTTAGTGAAAACCACTTTCCTTTCATTTTAGCTTCACTAAAGAAAACGATTATTCTCATATCAAGACCTGCATAGAAACTTTTGACAACCTGTCTAGAGATTTAGCGTTAACCTTTTCATCAGATCCCTCTGTAAGCACCAACAACTGCCTTGGTCTCTTTCTTAGCAGGAAATATGTGTGGATTGTTTGTTTGGGTTATACGTGTCCCACAATAACAGGCCCCTTTCTTACATACCATCCCAGTGTTGAGTTTCTTGAGTTAGACACTAGGTCAAAACAGTCTTAGGTTATGACATATGCCAGCTGGGTGAATTATTTTGGATCAGCTGTGTTGTTTTTGCTAACATTTGTGCGTCTCTTGCCTGTTTCAATGGCTTCTTTATTCTTGGGAACCTGGTGCAGATTCTTGTTTATAAGACATGCCTGCAAATTCCAAATGGAAACCGGATCTCATGTCACTTGCTACATCTGTAGAGTGCCAAAGGCATTCTGTCTGCACAGTCTGACAGCCTTGTATGAATTTACTGTTTTCTACATGACACTCTTGGTAACCCCAAATAATGTTACTATTTATTTTACAGAGTCCCAAATGCACCATGGGTGCTTTAAGGTGAAGTATAATAGCTTTGTGTGTGTGTGGTGAAAAAGGTGTTTGAGCCCATAAAGAAACTCTAACGTAGTAATGGTGGCTATTGATTAGCAAAGCCTTAGAAACCTCTCAAAACACCTTAGCAACACCCTGGCAACTCAGCATTGTGGCACAATTTACTTTTTCAGAATATTGAAAAAGCAAGTTTATCTCTTTTATCTATGTAGTTTAAGAATGGAAATAATCTCTTGAATAAGACATGAACTGCATATAACATAATCTTCTCACGCAAATGAAAGGGTTATTTCATTTTATACCTAAAATGGGAATAAATCTATTGAAGATGTATTTTAAAGACCTTTTTTGTATTCAGCCTTGCCTCCTCATTTGCCTCCATCTTTTCTCTTTTTCTCTCTTTATCATTCTGTCTGTTTAATAATGTGCTTTTCGTTGTACCTTTAGATTTTGACTGCGCTGATGTACCTTTGAAGTCAGTAGACTGGGACTGAGGTTCCTCAGGTTGAGCAATTTAAAACAGATGAGTCACATTCTCATTTCCCAGCATTACTGAGGATAAACCTGCCCTCAGCATGTACAATCCTTTCCTTTGCAATCCAATTAATTCTCTCGCTGAGCCATGTTGTAAATAACACTGTGAGATTAAAAGATCAGTCAGAATCACTCCAGCTATGTCAGAAAGAGTGGAGGCTTCTGCAAGTTTTTCCTTAAGAAGTCAATAATGAGCTCATTCGGTTGGGACGGACTGATTTTGTCCAGGTTCCTTTAAATACCATTGAGAGGAAATCAGAGTTGGGTTTTCTGTTGACATATGTTGGAAAAATCGCCCATGTGCATCTCACTCTCTCTCCCTCTCTCTCTCCCTCTCTGTATGTACAAGGTCAAATGTCATGAACCACAAAACTGTGTATGAAGTTTCTGCTTCAGATTTGAATCATGGGGATTCCTGTGTTTGTTTTTTCACTTGTTTCTGTGTAGTGAATGCCTGAATCTCTTGTCAGTCACTGGTCTCCACAGCAGAGTCACGTAGCTTATGTTGTAGATGTTATAGTTCTGTCATGTTTGACATCTCATAACCTGACAAATTAATTAAAACAAATGGTTTTAACTGCCAAACCGTCACCATTCAAGGATATTTTATTTCAAACTTTGGAATAATCAAATATAAAATGAGTGTCAGTTGTGTATATGAGGGAAAGGTAAAAATAAATTATTAAAAATAGGTATTTCTACTTATGAGCACATTGCTGTTTCATAACATTACAAGCACATGACACCCTGTTATATTCGACTGGTACCTTTCTGATAGCTAATTTCTGTCACAATATATATTTAAAATACATTCCTTTAGCTTAAGAGGATATAATTTATTGAAACCTAAACACATATCAGAAAAATGAACCTAATTAAACAAAGAATAACACAGGACTCCTTGAACTGATTGTATTGCTTTTAAAACCCCAGACTCAGGCTGAAAAGAAAGAAGTAGAGTTTCATTCATCTCTCTGGCCCTTTGAGCCTTTCTGAATTAATTCTCAACGGAGGACATGTTGTCTGTCCATCCTTGCCAGCAGGTATCTGGACACATCATTAGACCCTCTTTGTGTTGACCTGGCTCTACTGAAAAAGCCATTTCTTCTCCTCCCTACCAAGCTACCCTGACAGGGAACTGACATGGGTGACATGCTCTGAGAGAGGGGAATGTTTTCTGCCTTCTTTATTTCACTCTGTTTCTCTGTCCCTCTGCTGTCTCAGCACAGCCTGTCAATTTGAGATGTGTGCACCCCCAAATTTAATAGGGTTTCCTCCAGCGCGCCTCATTTTGAGCAGTGCAGAGCAAAGTTCACAATGTTTCTTTCCTGCAGTATATCTGACTTCCTGTGAGGACATTTTTCCATCACAAACATTCTGCATTCAAAACTCTCTGTGCTTCACAGATGATCTTGAGAAAGTGTACAATAGTATAGCTTTGATTTTACAGTGGACAGAACCAAAATTGTTTTGTAAACCACTAATCTACTAAGTAAAAATGACTGTGGCTTGCAAAAACTATGACTCAAGTGAACATATTTCAAATGTTTTCATTTATTTTGTTTATGGTTTTTAAAGACAATAACATACCACATTACCTGTCCATGTTGACACCTGTTTAGTGCACCAGAAATGATTGGGAAAGTGGCCTTTGAGAAACTTTGAGAAAGCATTCTCTCATTGCTTATTTGTAGTTGTAAGCTTATTTGTGCATGATTTAGATGGATTATTGCGTGCTATGTATTTTTATTTATTAAAGTTTTTTCATGGTGTCCCCAATGCTATCAGAACATTTCTCATGCACTAGTTTCAACTCACTGGTGTATGAGACAGCTGATGCAGGAGGTTAATAAATGTCTATTAACACACGTAGCACCTTAATGGCTTGCACTTCAATTTAATAGTCTTCTTAAATACTGAGTGGAGTGTGAATAGCATGCATAGTTCTCAATGCAGAGGTCTATCTTACATCATTAGCAATGTAGTTTAATCACAGCACTACTTTCTAACAACTACCTATAGTACTTTGCCACTTCAAAGAGGCTTGGCCACTGTTTCTTGTTCGTAATAAGCAATAACACTGTATCTCAAATGGCTGGTATCATATCACAGCACTGAAAGAGATGCAGAGGATTATGGGAAGGCATTTGTGACTGCTTGCCCCCCAGGGTTTCAAATCAAACTCTGTGTGATGTGAAGTTATGCGTGACCACTGGAGTGGCCCACCTGCAGAAGGCTTAACGTAAACATGGACACTAGTGTCTTCACATAGGCCTCTCCTGTTTCAGGACAGCTGCAGCCCACACACACCCACAAGCCCCTTTAAATCCTGTGCTAAATTTTAAACCCTCACTGGCCTTCACAGCTTGTTTGTGCCTTAGAGGATCTACACACAACCTGTTCTATTGATAACATTTCAGTTTTCTGAAAAGAAGTTGTTTAGGGAGGTACAATCACAGAACTAAAATATTAGGCCAACAAACAAAGTCTAAACTGAACTTAGCATATTGTAGACTGAACATTTACAGTTCACACATAACTGACATGTAGATGTTTCAAACCAGATGTATATTAAATATTCCTTATATATTTTACATTTCACTTTTACTTGCTGTATTTTATGTGTAGCAGGTCTATAATTAAAATGAATCATTGTTACTCCTGAATATACACCTTTCTTTGATAACATGGTTGAATCCCTTTTATCCCCTTTGCTTAGCCAGTGATTCCAGGACAGCACACTGCAAAATGCTTTTCTTGGCCTAGCAAATGCTCAAGCGACCCCTTGGCTCCCTGTGAGAAGGGGGAAAAATTCAACCGATTGGACATGGTCCATAAATCATCACCCACATACTTCCAGAGCAACAGGAGAATAAGCTGAAGGGTTATGGGGAACAGGGTTGAGTGTGAGTAGGACATGGGGCACTGCATGAGGAGATAAGAATGATTGGTTAGACCCCGGTCAAGGACATACTTTTGAAGAGTCTGGAGGAAAGATATAGATATTTATATATAAGACATTTCTTCTCATAGAGTACGGCTTGATTTTAGGGTATTATTTAGTCTAAAATTGACCCTGTTTACTTAATAAATGTTTTGCTCAAGATCAAGATCTTCTGCAATCCATTACCAAAATTGCTTCACCTCTGAAACAGCTTCACTTTTCGGCTGACCAATTGAATCCTGCTGGACAAAATCCTGCTCTACTTTTTTTCATGTTGAACATCCTGTTTCACTTAGAAACATTACAGAGGTGAAATGGTTTGTGAACATCTTTTTAAAGTGACTTAAAGTATGAGCTGAGATGTATGTGAGAACATACTTGTGTTGTGTGAAAGGGAGTCTGAGAACGATAGTAAGATGAGGGATAGTTAATGTGTTTATATGAATGTGTGTAAAATAAAGCAAGGAAGAACATGTTTTTGGGAGGTTATTTATACCGACAGCTGAAAGTTCTCAGAGTCACTGCATGGAATGAATTTACCTCAGATCTGTATTTACATTTTGAATGCATGATTTTGCAGACTTGCAGTACAAGATATTGCACAATTAATTGTTTCTTGTTATAAGTTATCCTTCTTATTATAAGTTAATCACATTCTCCACCTCTCAGATGCCCTTCATTTTTAAATGACATTGTCAATCCCTCTTATTTTAAAACTTCTGCCCTCCAGTTATCATTTGTGTTTACTCACATTCCAGTCTGTCTCCTGTTATAGACTGCCCACTTTTCATGACCCAAACAATTCTAATGGATAAAAAATTTTCTGCCTTTTTTCTTAATTTAATGTCCTGTTTTATCCTAAAATGTCACAGTGTGGTAGTACAATGACCATATGAGACAAATTGCCATTTTGAATGAATACCATTTTGTGTTGATTTTAAAGATAAATGCATTGAGAGAGAGAGAGAGAGAGAGAAAGTGTGTGTGTGTGTGTGTGTGTGTAAGACTTTCTCTCAACAGTGACCTGAAGCCAGCAGGAAGTCTAGCTTGTTTTGGCTTCACGCTTTTTGGCTAAGAATAAACCAGCTTGGGCCAGTGTGTTACTTCAGACATGCATAACTCTGCCCAACATGCTTTAATGTCTGTTTTACTTCACACTATATAAGATATGTAGGGGATTTGCTTACCAATTAGGTTACTGAATAGGACCAGATCATACATGAAATCTCCAGGCGGTCCAGATTGATTGTGTTTTTCATTGGTGTTTTTCTCCAACTTTCACAAGCCTAACTTTATATTTCGTGATCTTTGGCACTCAGGCAGGGAGGAACGTTTTTGTGTTTTAAACATGTGCCAGAGGAACAGTTCCTGCTATAAACCCACATGTTTAAAACAGACAAGAAAGAACAGGTGCTGTACAAAGCTTAATGTTATGAAATATCTGACCTTGCCATTACAACAGCTTATTTATACTGTGTATATTATATAGTCTGGTATAAAGCTATATACGTATAATATACACATAATTTTACATTTGTATTATAAATAATAACTTACAAGTTGTTATATTATAGAAACAAATAAATACAAATATTATTTTTTATCCTATATAATGTCTATATATTTTTATACATATTTACACACACACACACACACATACACACCTTTAAGTTATTGTCTGTTATTAAAATAACAAATGCATAATAAAATCCTCTCCTAAAAAGTCTGGTCAGTAAATCAAGTCGAGGCTTTCAACAGGTCATTTGGGTGGATTTTGTAACCTTTCAACATATGGAGGGCCTCAGGGCTGAGGCCAAAGAGAAGACAAACCTATAAAGAGAGAGAGACAGACAACACGAGTGTGTCAAAGCTCCATCTTCACCATCTTCATGTATCTGAAAGCAATTATGGCAGCGGTTTGCTGTGTGATTTCCTGCCTGGGATGAGCATCTGTGTTTCAATGCAGAATGTCTCTTTGGGTTGCATGTTACTGTTGGAACATGTTGAATCATTTAGATACTTGGATTTGTGTAGAAATATATGTATCAAACTGAACTACATTGAAGACCAGATGGGACCTGATTGTTAAAAGAACGTTCGGTTAAGCGTATCAAGCAAAGAATTATCTCCATGTGCTTCCATAATGCAGCGTTGCTTTAATCAGATCATATCACGAGGAATCAAATATTCCCTGATCTTTTATAGTCAAACAGTTGGTGTATTATTAAAAAAACATGCTTTAACTTTCATAACCTGGATTATGAACTTTGTTACATCAAAAACCAACACATTAACTATTAAAATATAGCTATAATTTTTAGCAATTATTGATTCATTAAAGATATCCTAAAACAATACAAAACACCTCAGGAAAATAATTCATAGACATATATGTTGTGACCCCTTTACAAAAAGTTTAATAAATATTTTTCATGGTGCATTGAATTTGAAGACATTATACACACATGCATTACCTTATATTACCTTACACATGCACATGTATATTATTATATTGTTTTACCATTAAAGTTTCATAGAAGAACAAGCGAACTAGAAACAATGCCTTCATCAACAGGCCTTTCAAAGTGTTTGTTGATCTTGAATGCTAACTGACCTCACAAACCAAAAGTGCCCTTCTCAGGGATTATTGGAAAAACACTGCTGACGTAGATCTTGCTTGATAGCTTTGAAAGGGGCATGAAGTCTTAGAACACTTGCTTTTTTCTTCAAGAGGACATTTCATTATAGTTTCATTTCAGTGGGCAGCAGTAATCAAATGGACAGATGAAAAGTTTAGGGGCAGAGGCTGTGTCACGCATCTTCTGAACCAGCCTCCTCTGATGGCTAAATCTAAGAGCCACAAGCCTAGCCACAGGATTGGTTCAAAGGAAAAGAATGAAAGCCATCTCTTCAGAACTACAAGAGAGAATAAAATTGAGACCTATAACTTGATAGTTTGGACAAAAACATGAACTCTGACTGGATGCAACTGGATATCTGAGGATACAATTTGGTTTTCATTTATCAACAGGTATAATAATTTTTAATATAATAATTTAAAACTAATAATGTGGTGGAATATTGCAGTCAAATGTGCCCTCATACCCATTTGATCATTGAATAACTAACATTGTACAAATGACCTTATTAAAATGGAAAATTAGCTAAATGGCAAGAATTATAACAGCTTCTCTGTTATGTTTTCAAAAAGACTCATTTTTGTTGGTGGTAAATGTTATTGTGTATTGTATTTCTTTAAAGTTGCAGCTGAGATTGTGATCTAATCACACTTAGAATTGGAAATGTTACATAACAGAAATTTCTGAGCAGGGAGACCATTTAATGTTCTTTCACAGAGCACAAAACTAGACGTCTCCTCACCCAGACACCAGCTATATTTACTCCTGCCCTGCTTAAACATGTTTGCACTTGAAACAACCTATTGCGATACCCCAGATTAGGTGTTGAGATATTGCATGTCTGTAAACAAGACCAGCCGAGGCTTAAACTCATGTTACATTTTTCATGGTACATTTGTTCCCGTTGAAACAGTGTGACTTGAGTTCACAGTTGGGAAGTCCTTTGGCCGGCAAGTTCCGCTCTAATTGTGTCTCAAGTTAATGGGCAAATAAAAGTACCACATGCTGCAGACATCTGGATTTCTCAATGCAAAGAATGAAGATAAACACGCATATATATTGGGGCTTTTGTTCGTTTGATGTTTGAACTCTGTGCAGCTGCCGGCTTGTTTTAATAGGTAATGAAATGGCACAAGATCTACTTTGTGACCTCTGGTAATGTGTTAGGCAGTTCACATTAAATTTTGCAACAATTTAACAAACAAAATCAAATAACAATGAGACTGAGTTTGGAGTTAAGTAACACATGGTTGTTAAGGCTTGTTCACGCTGCCCGAACAAACAGCAACATTTTAAATGCTCTAAAGTTGGGTTTAAAAACATAACTGGCATTTTAACACTGTCCCATAAACACCCATGGGATTTTCAAACAAAACTCAATAACCATTGGAATGTGGTGTTTGTTTGTATTTGTTGAGGCAAACAAAACAATAAATCAACAAAGACCAAAACCAAACAAACATGCCAACAAAACTGTGTGGTTTTCGTGACATTAGTTTATGTAATTGTGAACATTACAGCTACAATATACTAACAAAAACAGAATTATTAACTGTTTGAACAGAATTATATAAAGAAATCGGTTCCACAATAAAACTTGTAGCCACAGTGTCTCTTCTTCTTTTTCTTCTTCTTTTTCTTCTTCTAATGATTATTATTTGATTATCAATCAAATTTAAATGCTTTCAGATCTGAGCTTCAGATGTGAATAGATATTTCAGTTAAAAGCTAACAATCTTTGAAACTCAGATGGACTGACCAAACACAGACATTTAAATGCATATATTCTCTCTTAAAATACAACTTATACAAACACATTTTTACAGGGCCTGGCATCTCTCATGAGAATATACTGTATTTGCCTCAGACGTATTATAAAACATTGAGGAATTAGACATGTGTTTTCTCAGCCTTTAGGATAAACATGGTGCTAATATGAGATCTGTATTGGAAAGCATCATCCTGTTGATATATGTACACCATTGATAGAACAGCATAAATGTGTGTAAAACCATCTCAGCGTAAATGTAACAGCGGTAGTACATGTTTCTGTTTTGTTGATATTTCACATTCTGAATCATTTCCAACTGAGAGATACTCTGAAGTGGGTTCTGACTCATCCTGTGCTTTGATGTTTTACCCATCATTCTCTGTCTGTGGGTTTTCAAAGCCTCACACATCCTCTTCCTCTTTGAATATCTGTCCTCTGTGGATAGTTTCACTGTGAACACCTGTTTGAAGAGTTAAACCCAGCATTCTTTATTAATCTTGTATTTGAGTGAAAGGTTTAACATTGAGCATCTCAGCAATCAGCAGTCAGTTGTGAGGGACAGTCTGTTAGATTCCTCCAGAAATAGGTGATGTGTTAAGGGACCACTTGAAACTTAATGAAACTCGTGGACTAAAATTACAATTAACCGTGATGAGAGTGACAAGAGTTTGGGGGCATGTGGGTGGATGGAGGGTGTTCAGGTCTGCCTCAGTTTTGCCTTTGAATGCAAATACAAGCTGGTGTTTTTCACAACTTACATGTATTTATTTGGCAGATGCTTTTATCCAAAGCTACTTACAGCGAATTTAAGGTACACATTTTTATTAGTACTTGTGTTCCCTGGGATAGAACCCACAACTTTTGTGCTGCTAACACAACACTCTTCCAGTTGAGCTACAAGAACACCCAAGAATGGACCAATTACAGTTTGCCTTGTTTAAAGGTTCAAGGTTCTCTGAGATATGTGATAACGCTAATACAAATGAATTGAACAGCACAACTGTGCACATAAAATTGCAAAAAATATATGGAGACTTCTGCAGTGCCCACAGAAGTTGCATGACGTCAACCAATCAGATTAGCACTTACACAACCTTATACCCACCCTTACAACCATACAGTTTGTTTTTCACTTCCCTAATAACCAATAGGAGTGTTTATTAAATGAATGCCCCTGCTAGCAGCAGAAATGCCACAGAAACTTTTGCCCTAATGCATTATGGGATTTTATCTGCATAATAATTTGAGATGTGTGTTGTTCAAATGCTAGAGCATTGCAGACTAGGCCACGCTAACCAAGAATTCCTGACTTGTTTTTGAGTCAGCTACAAAACGAGGCTTAAAGTCTGCACCAATCATAACACAACATGACTGTTAAAAAACAGGCGTCTGAATCAACAGTTGCTGTGTTCCCTCAGACCCCTCACCTCCTGTGTCATTCTGTGGCTTTATCATAACTGTTGTTTTGATCCCGTTCTGCCAGACCCCCCATGCTGAGAGCGCACCACGGTACGCTGGTGACAAGAGTGTGTATGTTAGCTGAAGGACGTGGATCCTTGCCAGCATATTTCATCCATGCCCCATATCGTCTAGATCCAGCTGAAGGCATGGAGGCTTTGTCCCTCAGCCCCACCATCTGCCACAGGGATCCTGTTCCTTTAACCCTCTGTACAGGCTTTGTACCCAGCCCCTCCCACCTCCACTTTTATGGACCTGGTCATAATGCCTTATGTAGCTAAACAAGCTCTCAAGTGTTTAGATCTTTATTTAATATCAGAATAATGGTGTGTGTATATGGTATATATCATGATATGATTTTATTGCTGGAAATTCAATGAAAAATTTTTTTAAATGTGACATAAATATTGTGGTAATGACTGTTTTTCCAAAAGCAAGATTCTTTACAAATGAAAGTTACATTTTTACTTAAAGTTTGAATACAGTGCAAATACAGTTTTTATTGTCACATGGATTATAAACAACAAATTCAAAACATAAAACTAACATTACACAACAAGTAGTTTTAAATGTGTACACACACCTGTGACTTAAATGATATGTGAGCGTTTTGATGTTACTTGGCAACCATAAACAACTTATGTTTTGCCTAATAACACCCTTTACATTACGTTCTTGCTCGTCTTAACATGTTTCAGACACTTTCTGCTCTGTATTTTTACATGATGTTTCTTAGTCAGTCTTACATGAAACACTGCAGTCCTGTTTAAAAATAAACATGCAAATATTTCTACAGTTACTGTATATAGCGTATACCGCTCAGGCCTATGGTCAAACATAGAGCCCTGTTGCATTCTGGGATATTGTCACAAGTGATTATTGACTCTTACTGCAATAGGATTAAAAGCATATGCTGAATAATATATGTAACATAAATAATAATGTCTCTCATTTCTCCAGCCCAATTTCTGTTTTATGCTGTGTAAACCATGGACAGGAAGGTTACTGGCCTATCTTTAAACCAAACGATTCCTCAACAAGTAATATTTATATGTAATATTTTGCCTTTCTCATTTGTCTCCGGCATGTTTTGATAGTCCTTGTCGTCTGGGTCACGTGTCTAATGTGAATCATTAAAATTTAGGAAGCTGTCTCCACTGCAGGAATCCTCCGGAACCGGAGTTGAGATACAACAGTCACATTCATCACTCTTTTATCTGAATCATGGTTCGCAGAGTTTCAGCGTCAGAGCTGTCAGGAATCTCTAAGTGAGATAAGAATCAGTGGAACCTAGCAGTTTTTCCTTAGCTTTCATCTGCAGACAGGCTGCGTGTGACTAATAGCAGGTTTGTCAGAATGAGCCGTCTGAGTCATATACGCTCGCCAAGCTGCGACTGGTCTAACCCCACTCAACATAATGACACGCACAGTCACTATGAATCATGACACAAAACTATCGCTGTCGAACCATAGAGGAGACAACTTCTTCCCGCCAGTCTCAACAATTGTTGAGACATTACAATTTAAAATCTGTTTTTCATGCTTTTGACACTTTGTGACTGCAGTACAAAGAACAGGAAACTCTGATTTAGAGAGAGCGGAACATGACAAAATGAACATGACAGATGCCAGAATCGAACCAGCATATTTGACATGAACACCATGGCTCAACATGTCTGCAGCATGCACACTAACTGCTACAATGCAACTTTTAACATTACTATCTAGTGAGTGCCTCTGCTGTATTTGGGTCGTGGCTTAGTGCAATGTTCATGCAAAGTGGTGATTTTGTGGGTCACTGGAGTTCAAATCTTATTTTCTAGCCCTTCACTTTTATCATTTCCTGTCATCTCTGTCCTATTAATAAAACAGGGCAACATTGAAGAGTTTACACTTTATACTGAAATCAATCCACAAATTGCTTTTTCTAGTTTTTGCTCATTAAAATGGCATAAGATGAATATTTTAACAGGTACAAAAACTGTCGTTGTGTGATGCAGAACTCACTGTGCCCTAGAATGATAATTAAAGATTTTTTAATGTTGTTTATTTTTCCACATCACAGAGTGTGTCGCTGTGTTGATTTTCCTCCCAGCTGAAGTATTGCACACCTCTGATGCAATCGCATGCAGACGCATGAGATGCAGGAAGAGAGACTGTCAGAAACAGGTGAGGTCACCTCTGCACCCAATTAATGTCACGCCGTTTTAATGGCATGTCCGGCTTTTGATTAAATAATTAGCTAAGCGCTATAAGCTGCTTTGATTAAGTCAATCTTGAGTCTTGAGTGAGTTGTCACAGCAGCGGTTGGTCTTAAGCTTATTGCAGCGGACAAATTCATTGTTTCCGTCTTAAAGAACTTCCTTGCCACGGGCGACTGTATTCTAGATATGACTTTTCTCTGTATAGTGGTTTATATCTGTATCTTTCTTTGTGACTTATTCTTGCTCTCTCTCTCTTTATTTCTCAGCAGTACCTGTCACTAAGGTCATACATACATTCATCGGGTGTACCGAGCGCGCTCCCGGTGACCCTCTGACAGCTAAGATCCAGAGCTTGGCAGGAGAATAGAAACACCCAGTGCTGAATTACATCTCAGGTGATGTGCCCTCTTCCTCAGTACCTGTCTGCTCCCACACATTCCAAAGAACAAGATACATCTTTCTCAGGACGAAGTCATTTTCTCCTCAGGAAGTACAGTCTGTCTGGAGAGCTACCTGTCTCCGGCTGGGAAGAAACCTGGAGCAGAAGATCAAGGGTCACTGAGGCAAGGTGGTATGGTATATCATTAAGAGAAGAGTTAATATTCAGATATGCCTTTAGCTTTAGTGGTCTATTGATATGGGCTTTTTAGTAATACACTGTATGATAAAACCTGTGGCTTATTGCTGGTGTTTGTAATACTTTTAATGCACAGCACATGGGATGCAAAGAAATGCTTTAATGAAATGAACACTTATTTTTAGAACTGTCAATCAATTTTTCGATAAAAATTTTTTTTTAAACTTATTTGATATAAACATAAAATGACAACTACTGCTGGTTATCACATTTTATTGCTTATCATTGCTTAACAATATTTGCTGACCAAAAATTAAAAAAAAGAAAGTTTAAAAAAGAGTTTCAAATTGTTATATTATTGTGTCAGATAAGTAAATATAGTTTGGTCTTTCAGTTGTTATCTTTGGGCATCTAAACTCCTTATTTAGAGAGTATCCAATATTATTATAATAAACAGACATTTCTGCATGTGTGTTTTAATTGTTTTAACTTTAATTGTGTTGTGACTTTATGTGGTCTTTTATTTTGAATTTTGTGAGTTTCCTTTTTAAAATCATCTGTTCCTGCTGTGGGTTTAAACAGTGTTTGTGCACCTTTTTTGCCTCAGTGTTCATCTGCTCTTGAGTTTGTCACATGGCTCGTGGTGAGTTTATTTTGTTAATCTCTAGTCTTTTCTGTGATGTTCATCTGTGCTAGTAGCTGGGGCTGGACTGTGGGCATGCAAACAACTCAAGTTTGAACTACTTTGATGGTTGGAAAATTTATTTTTGTTAAATATGTATGTGGGTCAGGGGGCATGATTGATCGATTGTATTGATTGATTGATTATTTAAACAATTTTTTTTCTATTGGCAAGGGCATCATTAAACATTTAAAAATGACAAAGGCCTATAAACACTAATCTCGAAACAGCCAACTGTTAACATTGTCTGATATACCAAACAATTGTTTTGTTTAAACGGCACACTTCTATATTCTAATGTGTTTCAGATATGATGTTTTCCCTCAAAACAAAGAAACAGATTTAATTTCACTAAAAGTGATGAGATTCCATCAAATGATGTTAAAAGCTTTAGCCGATCTTTATGAACTCCTGAAGAGCTGCTAGGCATATAATTAAAATAATTTCTATAAAAGTCAATTAGGACTTTCTCTGCTCATTGTTAACAGCAGGCCTGTGGCACGGCCCCTAGAGATAAATGTATGGTGGTGCGTTGGACACTCAGTTGGGTTTGGGGTGACAGGATCGAAGGTAGTCATTTATCACTCTTACACTGAAGTTTTGACAGGCAGAGGTCAGGCCAATGTGGCAGCGGTGGGCAAGATGGATGCCTTTAATTTGGTTAATGAAGAGTTAACCATCTTGAGAAAGTAGCTATACTGTTAAATAGGAAAGCTGTCTGCATCAAAGAAAGTCTT
This sequence comes from Yasuhikotakia modesta, assembly GCA_036877545.1. Classification (NCBI taxonomy): domain Eukaryota; kingdom Metazoa; phylum Chordata; class Actinopteri; order Cypriniformes; family Botiidae; genus Yasuhikotakia; species Yasuhikotakia modesta. The sequence goes on along the minus strand of JBAJNP010002051.1, from coordinate 13,192 downwards.
ATTTAATTCCCTTCTTTTAATGGAAGACATCCAGTGCACGATTCGTGATTGACAACGCAGCCCCCCGGACGTAATTCCCTGCAGTCTCTTTAGCCCTTGTTAATCTCAAATATAATGAATTGCAAAAGTAAGGTTAAACTGCCAATGTGAATTCATTATCACTAATAGATTAGTTCATAGATGATTTACAGTAGATGAGGAAGGTATTTCATTAACACAGAATCGCTTTGATTTAACTGGGATTTTCGCTGGCCTTTTCTGAACCATCAATCTTTACAGCAGTGGTCATTGCCCCTTTTTGCGTGACCTCTATAGTTTATTACGCGGGTGAGGGATGAATATTGCCCGCGGCTGATGACCCTCCAGTGAAACAGAATGATTATTGTGTTTTTCAGTGTAAGAACGAGACTCAATTTGTCTGTTCTGCTAGAATAATAGGAGGAGAGAGCTGTCTGTCAAATTTATCCTTGACCCTGAGGATTCTTATGACTGATTTTATGGCTACTTTCAGCAGATAACCTCTTCCCTGATGTACCCCTAATAATCGGAGAACAAAAAGATTTTAATAACCTTCCCTATAGAAAAGGGAGTTAAGTTTAAATATTATGGGATTTCGTGGCTACGTAGTCTTGGCAGGTTCTCTGACATTTTTCTGTGAATGCTGATGTGTGAAACTCAAGTGTGAGGCATTTTAAGTAGCTCAGCTGTGTAAAGCTATGCTTGTAGAATTTAGACACTGTGTCATATTGTGGTGGTCATTTCTGGTGGGTCCTTTAATCTCTTCACTATTAGGTCAGAATTTGTCAATGTTTTTTACTTTGTTTGACTGTTTACCTTGTGTTGAAACTGACTCTATGCTAAGTCTCACTTCATTGGCTTCTCTGTTGAGCTTCACAGAATCTCGTTTGCAATATTTCCACTTGTGTTCTCACTCTGAAGTTTTAGTTACTGTTGCTTCTGTTATGACCTGATGCTAACAAATTAACATTCCATTTTTAACCATTAGACTTACTTTGGAACAAATGTACTTGTCCTTGCTGAAGTTATACATTAGTATAACATATAAATATACATGTAAATATACATGTAAATATGATATCAGATGCTAACAGTTGCAAAGGTGGGATTGGCCAGTAATGCTTTTAAAGCAGAGTTTACAGAGGGAAAGTTGTGTTACCATGAAGCAGTTAACATGCTCCTCATGTGTTGTCTCTGCTCCCTGCGACTCGCTTGACAGATATAATTAAACTCAGAATTGTGTTCTGATCGATAACTCAAAATGATGAGCAACAATTTGAGTTTGCCATTGAAAGATCCTTTGATGTCACCACAAAATGATTCCAAGGCTGTAATGATTTTTAAATCTACAAAAAAACACATTATCACCTAAGTACAGGCTGGAGAAATGTGGCTCTCAGTCGACAGAGCATTCCCACATGCTTGAAAAGAAAAGTTCTGAGCGAAACTCTGATAATAAGCAAATGAAAACTAAAACATTTCTTTGGTGCAGATGTTTATAAGGTTTTTCTAGGAAGACAGCTGCCAGCACCAGTGAATGCTCCTGGGTCATTACTCTATTAAACAGAGCCGCGGCCACATTGAACAGATTTACTGTGAAAACACGCTCACTTTTAAACAATTTCCGCCCGCGCTTTACAGAATGATCAAAAGTGCTGAAGCTGATCCCTTGTATTTTTCTCTCTTTTTTTTTTTTGTCTGTTCAACAAAACTTCTCATGTGTTTCCATTTGTATGTGGAGGAACTGATTCAGGAAGCTGTAGCTTTTTAATGGTTTTGTTATTAACAGACATGTATATTGAATTTATTGCTTGAGTACCAGGTGAGAAAATAATTTTTTCCACAAGAGTTTTAATTTAAATATTGTCACAGATAAGACCAGGTCTTCTTACAAAGGCTTGCACACATTGTCCCTCTTTTGTCATGATGTCATTAAATTAAGAAAGAATTAGGATAACCATTCTCTACCTAGATTAACATTCATGAAAACAAAGAAAATCCTGAGTTTGTTTGTTTGTTTTGTCTTCCTGTGAACTAATGCAGTTCTTCTGTCTAGACCTCTTATGTCCTTGCAGTTTTTGCTATTTTGATTAAACAACATTACAGCATCCACACTGTGGTTATTTGGGTTAAGGTTGTGTAATGTGAATAGTGTTTCTAGATGAGTGAATACAGTTACTAGATGAATATCCAATTTTATTGGCATTTTGGACACATGAGAAAAAAAAATGGGTTCTGCTGTTAGTTCAGTCTTGATTTCATCAAGCTTAGCCCAGTTAAAAAAAGATTTGGTGTGCGGTTTTCCAACAGGAAATTGCTCATGTTAGCTTATTAGTCTATATCCTACACAGGTCTGAGAGATTCTAATCTGTATTAGTTTTGAAAGTTTACATTTATATCAAAAGAAATAAGCCAACATAAAAAATACTTTTCCAGCTGATGCAGTCTCTGATTTTGGATTGTGTAAAGCTGGTGATTACAGAGTCATGTGTTCTGCATGTCTTTCAATTGTCACATTTGGGCTTGTGGTACAAAGTTCATAAATCGAGACTTAAGTGTTCAGAGAGTCTGAGAGTGACTAACTCCATTCAGGCTCTATTTACACACTGACTCCATAGCTCATCATGTTCTCTCTGTACAACTCACAGGGCAAGTCTGTGCTTGTCAGACGCTGTGTACTATTCAGTAAACATCAGGAAAAGTCTTGATTTATTGTGCTTTTTGCTTTAGTGGGATCATATTGACCCTTCCATCTCAGCTTTCCATTGAATACATGTCTTACTTCAAAATCGTTAAAGTAACTCGGAAGCCGATTTTATCTATTTTCAAGCACCGTTCGAAAAAGCAGAAGTGTGCAGAGCACACTCTCTCTGTACTTTAGTATGTAGTAGAGAGGGTTAAGCCGTGGCCAAGCAATCCATCAGAATTTGTCCCAGCTTCCCCAGACTAAACATACCCTCATTACCCGGCCCTCGCTGGCCCCGAGGGCTCTCTCAGACCGTGTTTATTAGCCCAAGACAAAGTGCACACAAACACTCGGGAGGTGGTGATACACTGCAAATGTTTCCCTGAATGCAGTGGCACACTCAGGCCAGTCAGAACTGTGGATGTGGAAATGACAACAGGTGAAATGTTGCCATGTCAAGATACCAGGGGCCTTTGAAAACAAGGTGATGACATCATTACAGGCCAGGCAAAGCATTCCCACGTTCCATCGGCCTGCTGAGAGAACTGAGATGAATCTGATGGTTTCTCTGTAAATTTCTGAGGTGGGATGCCAAGTTATGACTGTTTTAGATACTGGTATAACATTATTGTATTTATTTCAGCTATTTGTGTTTTTTCTAAAGATGGTAGCTTAACTGAAGATAATGGCAGTGAAGGGGTGTGGTCATGTAGATGTGAGACATTTTGATGTCACTTTAAGGGGAATCCAGAGAAGCTGTTGATTGTGTTGGAGTGTGACAAACATTCCTGGGAAGCGTTGGGCGTCACCTGTTTACATTAATGACAAACTACTCCAGCGCCAGATGTCTGCTAAACATCCTACAAGAACATCCAACATTTCCAATGTTTCTCTTTCTGTCTGATCACAGAGTTTGGGTCGTGTGTGTGTGTGTGTGTTTGTGTGTCACCCTGGACTGATTTACCACATATTTAACTCTATTTGTACTTTACAAATGTAAAATTCATCATATTTTAATACTATCCTTTCACACTGTGCTAATATTATGATAGGTGATAGTTTCATTAACACATCTAACAGGATTTTTGCTTCTAATGCTTTTATATAAATAATGAGAGATTAGAAAATTAATGGGAGACCAAACTATTCAGTTTGTGGAAAGTGTCTATTAGGCACATCTCAACTGAGGCATGTTCATTACAATATTTCTTAAGTGTTTTCTAAGTATGCTTAAAGAACTTTTTGCTCTCTTTTTTTTTCTGCAACAATTACCTAATTTGCGGTGTAAATTGCATTCCCCCTGAAACTCATTATTGCCTCACATGAATGTGTTTCTACATTAAAAGTGTATTTTCATCTGGCAGATGGTAGACCGTTACAACAATTATGTGTTTTGTATATGATTTGCCAACATTCAAATCTATAGGATTCTTTGTATGTTTCACAAATCCATTTGATCATAATCCAGAACATGCAAACATCTGAAACTCCAGAGATAATGTTAACATTGTCCAGATGTTTTCCATTTGTCATATCAACTCTTGAGAGGATGCACACACAACATATGAAAATCTGATATGATTATCAGACTATTTGCATAAAAGTCCTTTAATGCAAAAAAGCTAAAGGAGAACAAGAATGTTCTGGAATGTGTTATGTAAGTGAGAACTTTATTTGCGTTTCTATAGACCCCCATAACAACCCCCTTTTCCAGGCCATTGTTGGCTCATCAGATAGCAGTGAGAGCAGGCCCACCTGTCTGGAGGCTATGCAGAGGAGATGGATGCATACATCTGCAGAATCAGATAACCTCCAGTCTGACTTTATATTGATCTGATGCTTCAGTGCTCCTGCACAGAAACAGCCGTTTCAAAGAGTTTAGATAACTGAGGGAATGTTTTATGAGGGAAGCTTTTTATACAGTGGCCCCAAAACGTATTTGGACACTTAATACTTTAAAAATATGTGAATTTGTTACTGTAGTGATTTGAAATGAGAAATCAAGTTTAAGAAAAGTCAATTTCCATAAAGGCATGTGAATTATGTCTTAGGTACAAAGCAAAGCTATTTCTCTGTTATTTCTATTATTGTTTTGAAAAAATGACAGACACAACGTTTTCTGTATTTTTTTTCCCAAAAGAATGACATGCTGTCACAAAGAAAATGGTTCAGTAAACAGCCTATTATAGGCATTTTTGGCTACGTTTATACAATGTAACATTTCCATTGTTTTGCCAATAAATATTGCAATTGAAAGTTTGTATTTCTGGATTACAAAAATATATTTTAAAATATATTTGTGGAGTATTTGTATGGCATTGGGGCGGGGGAGATGCATACCTCAGTGCTGGTATTAGGTTTATGAAATTAAAAGACAAACATTTCATCAAAAATAATTTAGAGAGTTTGGACTAGGTGTTGGATCTCTAAATAATCACCATTTTTATCACATACATTTCAAAGCATGACTTAAGTGTCCTAACTTGGGGCCACTTTCTGTTCTTTTTTTAAACTGTATTCATCTTTCACATGCTGATATTGAACGGCTAAATAAGTGAATCATTTGTAATAATCGACATTATAGTCTAGACATAATTGTAATTATATCTTAAGTCTGTGTGAGACTTTAAAGATGCCTAAAAAGATGCACTTGTAGACAGCAAAACCAAGGACCACCTACACTTGTTGTTGACTTGACAGTTCCGTACCTGTGGGGTCTGTGTGCATGTGTGTGTTTGTGTGCTCTGTGCAGCAGTCAGGGGATGTGTCAGATTTCCCTGCACAGAGACCCTCCCTTTGTCAGGATGAGTCACACCTCTGCAGTACTGACACTCTCACCTCATTCACAGCCCTTAACAAGGTATGCTAATGAGCGCCACATCATTAGACCGCTCTGATTCGCCCCTGTTTGTGAGCCTATCACAAGCACAGTGATGTAATACAGACCGAACCAAAGCAAGAGAGCAGAACGAATCATAACCTGTTCTTTCCACATTTCTTCATGTCCAATAACAGAAGACTGTCACCTTTTCTTCTGTGCGGAAATGTAGAGAACAGTGTGTTTTTCTAAGAGTGTCATAAATGCTTGGCTTCTCCAAGTCTGAACTGTAAAAGTCACATGATTACGGCAGTTTCTTCCATCATTAGAGGTGAGGGTGATGTAAGGTCTCAGAGGGGCTACTGATTGCCCTCTAGGGGGCAGAAAACAGGACGCTTTGGCAGATGCATAGTTTACAAGTAACATTACTGACTGCAAACCACATTGGCCAAAGGGAAAAGGACCTTTGAAATCATGTTGACTGAATCAATCTGAAGACATTTACTGTCCTCTTTGTAATAAGGAAACTGGCATTAATTTATTTGTGCAAGATTTTGCTGTGCTACTGTAAACAATCACTTTTGATCTGTTAAACTGAACTGTATATATATATATTATAAATAATTTGAAACATAGTCAAATAGTCATTTTCAATGTTTAAAATGCTGTAATGTTCCAAAAACGCAGCTGAAGCATTGTTGTTGCATCTGAGATATGTATGCACGCAGTAACAGTGTCCAAGCGCCACCTTCAGCATTCTGCCAAGAGAGCGAATGAAGGCAGAGAGGAAACAGCCTCCATCTGTAAATGTGTTCATAACATACTATTGGGTCTCATAGCCTCGCATTATAAAACGGAGGCAACACATTTGGGAACAATTTATTTGGTTTTGCTCGTTTGTTTGTTGACACTTTCGTTCCCCAATTAGTTTATACAGTAACGTGTCTGCCTCGCACAGCGTGGGTCCAGACGCGCAAACCTACAGATAGTAGCGCGTCGCCGGCTGTTGGAGCGCGCAAAGGGTTAAAGCGCACTGCATGGAGTCTGTAGGGCGGAGTGGAGGGGATGCGATTGGAGCTTAAAGCATGATGTCACCTACATGAAAAAGCCAAGAAGTAGTTAAGAAGGCAGCTTCTAAGTCTGGAAAGAGTGGGTGAACCTCAGAGGCGCACAGAGCAGACGCACGCAGGTGACAAGTAGACTTTTGGCAGTGTACTGACAAACACTGCAACGGCTTTGCTGTAGCACACAGCTGTCCAACAGGAACCATGGTACAGCAAACGGAGAACAGCGAAACGGACAGCATGTCTAGAGAAGCGACCGACTCCGATGAAAGTGAATTCATGGCTTGCAGCCCCGTATCGATAAACCCTGACTGGTGCAAGACGGCCACCGGACACATAAAGAGACCGATGAACGCGTTTATGGTGTGGTCTAAAATTGAGCGGAGAAAGATCATGGAGCAGTCGCCGGACATGCACAACGCCGAGATCTCCAAACGCTTGGGGAAGCGCTGGAAAATGTTAAAGGACAGTGAAAAGATACCGTTCATCAGGGAAGCCGAAAGGCTCCGTTTGAAACACATGGCTGACTATCCTGACTACAAATACAGACCCAAGAAGAAACCAAAGCTGGACGGTTCCGCCAAACTATCAGCCCCGTCTCCGGAGAAGTCTTGCAACAAAATGTCCAAGAAGAAATGTTCAAAGCTCAAAACGAGTAAGAGGGAAACGAAGTCATCCCACAGTTACACTGACGATTACGCGTTTAAGAGCATTAAAGTTTCAAAGACTGTAATTAAAAGCGAATTCACGGATGACGAGGAAGATGATGACTACGAAGAGGACCACCGAGTCCGGGTGAAGGAGGAAGACGAGGATCAGATCCGAGCTTACAATGTAGCAAAAGTTCCAGCCAGCCCAACTTTGAGCTCGTCCACGGAATCGGAGGGCACCAGCATGTACGAGGATGTCCGAAGCGCCACATCCAGCAGCAGACTCTTTTACAACTTCAAGAACATCACCAAGCAGAGCACAATGTATCCCGCATCCGTCTCACCAGCATCCTCCAGGTCGGTTTCCACGTCTTCCAGCTCGAGCGAAGACGCGGACGACTTGCTTTTTGACTTCAGCGTGAACTTCGCCTCCTCCGCGCCAAGCTCGGACCTGGGGAACCAAAATTCAGGAAATCTCTCCCTCTCTCTGGTGGATAAGGAGTTGGAGTCGTTTAGCGAGGGCAGTCTGGGTTCCCACTTTGAGTTTCCAGACTACTGCACGCCCGAGCTCAGCGAGATGATAGCGGGGGACTGGCTGGAAGCGAACTTTTCTGACTTGGTTTTTACTTACTAAATAAAAAGGTCATAAGTAAAGAGAGAGGGAGAATGCTATATTCTGTACATGTTTCTTACCCCTGCCTCGTCCTGGTGGTGTACCCATAGGGGCTTTTGGAAGGAGGCGGAGAGAGGTTTGAGGAATTAGATGCTTATGAAGCTGGTACTGTAGCAAAAAAGAAAAAAGTCTGCAGACGTTTTCTGGCAGATTGACAGGGTCTTATGGATTTTTTTCTGTAGGTCTGCAATTACTGTTCAACTAAAGCGGACCACCAAGGGAAAATCTAAGAACTTCTATGCATCTTATACCCTCTTTCTAACTGCAGGGAGTTGATAATGTAAAGACTGTGGACTGACTCGAAGCAAATCTGTGAACTCTTACCGTTCAGGACGTTACTTTAAACGTTATGTAGTCATTTATAAATGCCTCGTTTTTTTAAAAAAACTTTTTCTTTATGAAACTGATTCTGTTTACCTACTGGTTTGAAATTTAAGCAGCCTAATCTGTGCAGAGTTGCAGGTGATAAAGGAAGCATTTTGATACATAACAGACCTCATCTTTTTAAAAGAAAGCAAACTATTTTCAGGCATATTTTTGTACAGTTACAAAGGGAATGTTCTTACTGGGCACTCAGTGAGTTTCAGGCACTTCTTCCCTTTATCATTTGTTTTAGCATGCAAGGAAGTCCTGGTTTAAGGATTAAGTTTAAATTAAAACTTGCATCAAAAATGCCTTGTGATTTTAAGCTAGGTTTTGTACAGCTGTAGATCAAATTTGTGGAGTATTTGTAGAACATATGGCATTGGGGCGGGGGAGATGCATACCTCAGTGCTGGTATTAGGTTTAAGATTGTATATGTACTGTAAAATAGTAAAGTTAGGAGTTTATGTATATCATACTCGTGATATGTGGATGGGTCCCAAATCGCAGGTGTGAGACTGGATATTTTTTTTCTTATGGCACATACTGTTTCCCCTTCATTTTTTGTGCAATATATTTACTTGTAAATGCAGACCATCTACATTTTTTTTTGTTTTTTGCATTTTTGTAGCAAATGATGTACAGGCAGACTTTGGTCTGTCAACATCATTATTTGTCATGATACTGAAATCATTGATGAATAAATAAATCAGCTGGAACTGATGGCACCTGAATATGGTCACACAGTGTAATGTTTTCCTGTGGAGATACTGACCCACAAAATTGGTCAATTGATTTCCTGCAACAAATTTGAAAATGACTCATTTTTGAAAATGTGCCATAATGGGCAAATGATGAATGTCGGTGGTCTGGCTGAGGAAAAGGCAAGAAAGCAAAAAAAGGTACATTCCATGTTGTTGTTGTTGTTGTTGTTTCATAAGATGAAACGTTTTACTTTCAACCTAAGACTGCCACCTTTTCTATTAAAACCCAGCAACCATTAAACCTGTATTTTTATTTCTTGCACTTAAAACATATTTGTTTATTTTTGTGTGGGTCTTACATGAAGTCTGTTTTGCTAGAAGGTTTGGAATATGATGGAATATTTGCCAGGGAAAAGGTCAAGTACTGGTCAGTCAAACCTCACATTCCAAATGTGAACCTATCTTTGACTCATCTTTTAATAAACAAATACTTACCACCTTAAAATCGCTTCTCAATTTGTTGGTTTTTGTAATGTGTGTGTTACCCATTATTAAAAATTAAGTGTTGAAATTATGTCCCAGGTAGAAACCAGTAAAACTTTCAGTTTAAATCAAAACAAAGCTTTTGCTTCTCTCCGGGACTGTGGCCCCTTTAAGAAATCAAATTTTGCGCTGTTTGAAAGCGCTGTCTTGTGATTGGTGAGATTTTGTGGCCTGTTGGAGTGAAGAGGAGAGATAGTGTAAGCGTTCCAGCTGCCACTAATCACTGCCTGAGAGCCCCCCTGCTCCTCCCCCCAACCCCCTTGACTCGCACACTGCCCTCTTTTTACCAGTGACCAATCATGCGGCGCAGCAGACTGGATTTTAAGCAAGAATACACAAACACTCTTACATGTAAGCTGTCATTAGCCTTTTAGAATCAATATACATTTAAAAAGGCTATTACCACAGCATTAGTGCATTCAAAACTGGTTTATAACTCCAGTCTCTCTTACCACACATTTCAAGCATGCAAATTGCATTCATGCATTTATTAAACATACTTTTACGAATGTAAATAACTGGAATCCATACATGATTGATAAATTGAATACTGCTATATTTTAAATACATCCTATTAATTTGTAATGTGCATGTTTGAATATGATATCCTTACCATTTTAGTGATTTCTTGGAGTGTGTGTGTGTGTGTGTGTGTGTGTGTGTAGTTTTGGCTATATTTAAAAATCTAAAATTAGATAAATGAGGTTTGTGTGAGGGTTAGGGTTTAGAACTTAATGTTATTATGTTAGTAAAACCATTGCATCTTTGAGTTACCCTGACTAATATTATTTCTGAGGGTTGTTGTGTGCGCAAATGGTCCTAACAAGCTTCGTATACAAGTAATGAAGATCAGAGATAAACGCATTACATCATCTTGATGGAATCATAAGTGTTTGACATGCATGGATGTACTGTATGTATTTAGTTTGGCCATTAAGTCAGTCTGGCCATCAGTAATAAAACATTTATCTGGCTATTACTTTACCTGACCTGCTGGCCAAAGTTACTAATGGATTCAGGGAGCGATTCCCTACAGAATGTGCACATTGATTTTGTGTTCCTCTGAAATATCTGGTCCAGTCTAATGCCACTGAAATGCAGAGAAATGAAATTAGCGACCCGTTAAAATTTCCCTCCATTTCCTCTCTTTAAATAAATGGAAAATTGAAATGCGTAGGAGACATTGAGGATAATATCTATCATGTCCAGTAGTTGGAAAGTGTTGACAAAGGAAAATAATTTCCAGTCCCCTGAATTCCTAAATCATTCACAAAATCTGGACGTCGTGGCCAAATAACACATGTGATGTCTACATAAAACAGTAGCGTGTTTATCAGACTGGCTGGTGGTATATAATCTTCACTCAAGGTGTTCGGAGGCTTTGAGATGCACATCTGTTCTCTTCTGCTTTATCTACCTCAGATATTAAACTGGACCCTAACAAAGGTTTTCTTCCTTTCACAGGTGTGTTGTGGAGAGTGTGTGAGTGCTGTTTCCTTAATATCCTCTGTTTTGTCAGATGTGTCCCTGCACTTGGCAAGAAAAATGCTCACAGATATTTATTGCTATCAAATAGATTTGTCCTCCTCAGGAATAAAGTAAAAGATAAAGATTTGCTATTGAACTGGTAATGGGAAATGCATTTTGGCAATTGTGCTGACATTCTTCTTGTGTTAAGGAAAGGGACGAGCTGTCTGCCTTGTCACTTGCTGTACATTCTTTGCATCACCTGTCAGACAGCAGACTATTGAGCCACACAGAGGATTTATTTTCTTTGTTGTGTAAAGAGCCTAAATGTGTTGTGTTGTGGGCTGATATTTACAACATCACTGCTACAGCCAGGCATACTCAAAATAAATAAATTACACACACACATGCACATGTGCGCAAATGTTTATTTCAGTAGAAATCTCTATTAAATTGTACAATACAGGATTTGTGCATGTTTGTGTTCTTCTATAAGGTACAAACAAATGACACAGATTCAGTTTTTATATTTGACCCAAATGACTGTTGTTGCTTGTACAGGAAAATGTTTTTTTTTTTTTCCATTTTGAATATTCTCTGTGTTAATGGGTTTGCCTGTGCTGGCCCTTCGACAGGCCTATAGGAAGAACGTTGACCCCTGCTGCTCTGTTGAGGTTTCTGCTGTGTCCCTGGAGACACTCAGAGCCTCACTCTGGCCCAGCTCCTCACCACACAGAGAAATACACTTAAAAATGAAGCCAGGCTGGATTTGTACTCTGACTCAGAGATAATACAGCATGTCAATGGTGGCTCAGTCATTTTTCTTCCATTGACAACATATATCTTAAAAACAGCACTTCAATTGGTGCCATTTTAGGCCACAGCTTTTTTTTAGCTGTTACATAATAACGCTGTAGTCAAATTTAATCGTATCACATAATCACAGGCGTTTCAGGACAATTGACCCCTTATTTGAACTATGTGTTCACTAATCTAAAGTTACTCTTGTGCCTGTGCATTGGAACATATTAAACTGGATCTAGAGATTAATGTCATGTTTTAATCTTGCTTGCAGCTATGTATTAACATAAATTTGCCTGTTTGTCTAACCATGTGTAGGAGGCTTGGAAATACTATCAAAGGCTACCAAGTTTACAGTAAGTTACACTATACCCAGTTTGTTGCTATAAGGCAAAACTTCGACTGTATTTTAAATCCAGAGGTAATCTACCATCTGTGATCGTACTGAGAGCAATATTAGAATTTTACTGCTCACTGCACTCTTGTATGTTTTTTCTATCTACTTGGAAAAGTCTGTTTGGATGGCTGCCCAGAAACATGGATTTAGGTATGTAATTTTCCCCATTTTTTTTTCTTTCTGCCCCTCTTTTTCCTTTCCTTTCATTGCTGAGTCGCAAGAGACATTTTTGCTCAGGATGATGGGAAACAAACTCCTTGCATTTCTATTTTCATAATTTGAAGCCTTTGCATCTTCCTTGCTTTTAAACTTATTTTTCCACGTGTAGAAATCTTTATTACCATTGTTCCTATAAATCAGGAATTAATATGAAAAGTTCTTATTCTCCTTTCCTCTATTATAAGTGATAATTAAAAACTAAAGTATTCCACCCAACCAACCCACCCACAGCTTTCCTCTCAGACCCAACACATGCAGTATAGAACAATAGCCTGAGGGTATACAATTTTGGCCAAGCCTTGCAGCAACTGCTTGTCTATTCATATGCATCTGTAATTTAATACTGTTCTGAGGCCTAGCTTGGCCACTCCCATTTTTGCTTACTATAGAAGCTTTCCAATGCACTCTGCCCAATGACTATTGTAATCCCCAGTGTCCCCTGCTTTCTGTTTCAATTCAGATGTTACCCGGGTTACCCCATTAGGACTACTCTTCACAGTTTGCACCAGCATGGGGTCTAATTTGAAAGTCCCTACTGCTTCAGTAAATAATTAGCACATCAAACCCCTTTAGGCTGCACACAGGAAGCTTGGGTCACTAGAAGAGGTTTATTTTGATGAATGCTGTGCTATTGGGTTTGTGGATGGAGAGTTTAACATTGTATCATGTTTATCTGGGGTATAGGTTAAAAATAAAGGAAAAATGTAATAATAACTAACATTTGTATTTATTAACACACAGGGCAACCTGTTCTAACAGCTGGCATTGGTGTGTCTGTAAGCATGTTTA